>BFEA01000341.1:1125446-1148526 GCA_003427395.1 Chara braunii
AATGGCTCGTGTCCAACAGCAACTGTGGAGGGTAAAGGCAGGTGGGATTGCTTCTAACTGCATGTATCATTCCCCTATCGGTAGTCCACTACAGTACTGGACTACATGCGGAATGTTTTTGGAGGGGCCAGGCGCCTGATGACTGAGGGCCTCGCCACACACCTCCCAGAATATGTAGAATGGAACATGTATCTTCCGCAAAAACATAGAAAGATACAGCTGCCATAGTTTTTTTTTTTTTTGTTTTTAACATTCCGGGAGAAGTGGTTGCGGCGAGGCCCTCAGTCGATGGAACTCCTATGAAACAGCCCTCCTGACGATCGTAGCTTGGCAAATAGTCCTCGTCGGGTCAGCTCTGTCGGGGCAGCAAAGTGGGGACTGTTTATACTTATATATTATATATATTTTATATGTATGTATGTGTAATCCCCACGGGGCTGCCCTGACGAGGACTAAATATTCGCGGTGTGACAATATAGTATATCGTCAAAAAGCTGCCCGGTATATACTCCTTTGACCAGTTACGTTCGATGCATACTGCCGCTATTTGGACATCTTTTTGGTGAACGGAAATGGGCAGGCCCTGCCGGGTACCGGCCATAAATAAAGAGCGTATTGGTTTCTTTTTCTTATCAATTTAGGTGAGAGCGCCTACATGTAGGTTAGAGAAACGGCGAACCGATTTAGAATTTCGTAGAAAAGCTTCTTGGATGCACCGGCAGATTGGAATCGGCCGTGTAGTCGAAACGTACGTTTCAGATTTTTGTAGGAGCTTCTTGGAACCGTAGATTAGAATCGGACACCTTGTGAGTCGATATGGACAGTTTTTTTTTTTTTTTTAATTTTATTTTTATTTGGACCATTTCTCGATTTATGCGTGTCATCCTTGCGCAGGGGCCATGCTAATCTTCAGTCCCTGTATCGTTCCAATTTTAACGGATGTCCCGAAGGATAAGGACAGGTATTATGGAAACTTGGACAGACCCACTGTGCCGTACGACAAAGGATCGAACGATTTAGACTGACGAGCGCAGTAATTGGTGGGCCCCACAGAAAATCTTGCGTCACTCACGTGTGTGCGCGTAGGTCGACAGTTTTCGGGAGCAGCAGGCCCAAGATTCAGACGCATGTGACTAACATGCAAAAATCACTTCTGAATCACTTGTTTTATCTTTTTGTCGGCCCCGATGGTCTGTGCCAGAATCTCAAGTCGGTTGATTTGATTGTTGGACTAAATGTGGTTTTGGCAATACGAATTTGTTAAAAATCAATCTGCCTAACTCTATCAAGCGTCCAAACTGTTAAATCCTTTTGTCCAAACTGCTCATCATTTCTCTTTCTTTTTTTTAAAAAGGCGACGGCCTTGAGATATTAACATTGAGTTGACCGGCCCCAAGCAATTCATTAGTAGTTGGTTTTACTCGTCACGTTCCATCATCTGGATTCGAACACAGGTCTGTATTTCAACAGTTCATGGGTGTACCCACCGAGCTAGGCTCTTGGGTAACTGCTCATCATTTCTCCCAAACTATATCTGGTATGTCCAAAATGCTCACTCATCATTTCTCCCAACCTAAATCTGGTATGTCCAAAATGCTCATCACTTCTCCCAACCTATACCGGCTGTCCAAATCGGTTCTGATCATGTACCAAAATTTGGTTTGATGGTCTGTCCCATTGAATTTTCGTTTGTCCAAATCGCTTCACCTCGATCCTAACTTACCTGGGGCCAAGCCCCACTTGGGTGATTCTTCATTTCTGGTCGTTGATCTTGAGAATCAACGGTCAGAAATCAAGAATTCGGATAAGTGGGACTTGGTCCCTGGTCAAAGGAGGCCAAGCTAAAAACGTTAGGAGGGCTGTTTCATAGGAGATCCACTGACTGAGGGCCTGCGTATAGCCACAACCACACTCGGAATGTGAAAAAGACAAAACCTATGGCAGCTGTATTTTTCTATGATTTTGCGCAAGGTACATGCTCCATTTTGCATATTCTGGGACTGGTGTGGCGAGGCCCTCTGTCATCAGGCGCCTGACCCCTCCATAAACATTCTGCATGTAGTCCACTACCCGGGGATGATACATGCAGTATATATCGTCAAGCAGAACTGCTCGGTAAACCGTCGGCAGAGAGCGAGACGAAGGCAATTAATGAGCGAGACGAAGGCAATTAATGCTGGCAGGAGTTTCATGTATTTTAAACTCAATCTTTAAAAGGGACGCTGGACCCGCTTTCTAGCAGGTGATGCTCCCCACCAATAGATGGAGCCTCAAAAAAAAAAAAAAAAAAAAAAAAAAAAAAGAGAGGGAGAAGAGGACAACAAACGTCGGCAGAGGGACGACTCGGTGAAACTTCGACGAAACAGTTTGTCACAGCCCCTCGTTTGTTGTCCTTCGTTCTTCTTCTTCTTTTTTTTATTTTTTTTATTTTTTTAATTTGGACCATTTCTCGATTTACCGACGGGGTTTAACGGACAGTTCTCTTTGACGATATATATGTGGGTGAGTGATAGTCTGCCTTGATTATCGTAACAGGTACCTTGAGGGTAGTGGTTGGTGCCCACCTCCTCAGAGGGGTATCAGTTGTCGGGCAGTCGTTGATGCTTAACCACGACCGGGGTCAAGGTGGATTATCACTGTCGGGGGTTCAGCCTCCTGATGAGTCGGTGAAACTCCGACGAAACAGTTTGTCACAGCCCCTCGCTTCTTGTCCTCTTCTCCCTCCCTCTCTGCCTACCGTTTACCGTAGGCAGCTCTGTTCGACGACATATACATGTCTTTCTTTTTTTTTCTGTAGTTGGCCTCGTCGCCCTCTCTGCGTACAGCTGCCCGCCGGCAGTTCGCTGTGATGATAGCCTCTACTGATTGATGAGTCGGTGAAACTCCGACGAAACAGTCTTGTCTCAGGCCCTCGTTTGTTTTCTGTCCTCCCTCGAAGACTATGGTTCACCTGGGAGTTTTCTGTGTCGATATCTATATGCATATGTAGGCTAGAGGTTTTGAACAGGGGGAGTTGTAAGGAAGAAGATAAAAAATGATTTGATTTTTTCTTGTATTTTTTTTTTGGGAATTTTCTTTTTGGGAATTTTCTTGTATTTTTCGCTTTTGCGCTCTGATATCTTTGGGACGATATATATAAAATGAATTGATAACTTCTTTGTTCCCTTTGTTTTTGTCGCTTTTGCGCTCTGAGAACTCTGTGACGATACCTCGTTTGTTGTCCTCTTCTCTCTCTCTGCCTACGGTTTACCGGACAGTTCTGTTTGTGACGATATATGCGTCTCCTTTGCTGCTTTACTCTTCCCCATGGTTGGGGTATTTCGTTTTGCGGACCTACTGTATGGTTCCGTTTTTTTACTATGTATATGGCAGATTTTGTTCTGGTTATCCCGGATGGTTTTGTCCTGTTGTTCGGTCTATTGGCGTGGCAGCGTAGCGGTGCTTTAATTTGGGACTAATCATCCGGGTTCTGGATATGGTAGATTTTTTTGGTTGTCACACTGTGGATCGGAGTTTTTTTGGTAACCTTGTCTGCATCCCGGTTGGCTCTGTCCCGTTGTTTGGTCTATATTGGGAGAATGGTAGCGGTGCTTCATGTGGGATCGGTCATCCGGGTTCTTCTTTTTTTATCGTCTTGGGGTATCCTGGTTGGCTGTTTCCCGTTGTTCGGCCTACACGGGTGGCGGTGTTTTTACGAGGGAATCGTCATCTGGGATTGTTTTCTTTTTTTTGCAGATAAGGTGTTTTTTGCTTCAGATTCTTTTTGCTATGGATATGGTAGAATTTGTTCTCTGGTATTCATTTATGTTGAAAATGGCCTGGCTCATCGTTCAACCATCTCATAGTTCCCGTGTCTTGAATCCTGGCTGGTTTGTCCCGTCGTTTGGCCTGTGCTGTCGGGGGCGGTGTCTGCATGTGGGACTTGTCATCTAGGATTCGTTTGCCCCCTGTTCTGTAATGTTTGGGTGTTTTTTCTCTTTTCTTTGCCTCTTCGCCTTTTGGCTGTGTGCAAGTGGGTCGATATGACACACGGGTGTGGGGGCAGCAGCCGCTCAACCTACATCCACGTGGGCGGCCTTGTACGCAAGAGGTTTTGAACAGGGGGGAGTCTTGTAAGGAAGGAGATAAAAAATGAATTTATTTCTTCTTTTTTTTCGCATTTGCGCTCTGATAAATTTGTGACGATATATAGATATATGAAAAAATGTACGTATCCACGTGGCCGGCCTTGTACGTAAGAGGTGATGAACAGGCGGAGCTTTCCTTCCTTTCCTGTTTTGTTTTTTGCGCCTTTGCGCTCCGATACACGGTGTGACGATATATATATGTTTGACGTTATATATTGAACAGGGGGAGTTGTAAGTAAGAAGATAAGAAATGATTTGATATTTTTCTTGTTTCGTTTTGTTTTTTTTTGCTTTTGCGCTCTGATATCTTCGTGACGATATCTCTGAGGATCCTACACAGACATATGTTGGTTTCCTGCGGATTGCCCTCTAATTTGCTTGTGATGGGGTGTGAACCGACAGTCTGTAGAGTTGTCCATCTGGTGTGGGTGAGTGATAGTCTGCTTCGACTTTTGCCACAGGTACCTTGAGGGCAGTGGTTTGTGCCCACCTCAGGGTATCAGTTGTCGGGCAGTCGTTGATGCTTAACCACAGCCGGGGTGAAGGTGGATTATCACTTACAGTGTAATCAGTTAGGGGATTCTGCAGACTGTTGAGGGTTCAGCCTCCTGATGAGTCGGTGAAAGTCCGACGAAACAGTTTGCCACAGCCCCTCGTTTGTTGTCCTCTTCTCCCTCTTTGCCTACGGTTTACCGGGCATCTCTGTTTGACGATATATATGTAGTGGTGTGTTTGGATGCGACTTAGGTATGTCGTAAGACTCCTTGTGTAACAATTCCCTAAAGATTATTTTATCGTTGTCAGAAAATAAAATAAAAAATTATGTGCTTCCCAAATGTGACCAGGATTCGACAGGGAGTTTTCTTTGCTTCTTTTTCTTCTAAGGAACAGTAACGCACCTCTCCTCAAATGCACAAAAGACAGAAGAGATGGCGGTGTATCATTCCATGTTCTACTGGAAGGTTCATTATCATTTAGCACAGTTCGTAAGTGGTGGGTCGAGACACGCTATCTCGTTGTGGACTGGGATGAAGGTCATCGAAGTAGTTGCCTGATGGGTGGGTGATTAGAGTGGCTGAGCTTTATGGTCTAACAAGATTGACGGAGGGCATACTCACACTTGGGACCTTATCGACTAAGTTGTGGACGGGATTGAGGCCAGATACACCAAGGCCGGTCCTGATGGCAGTCAGATACATCCAGAGGGTGAGTGGGTGAGCTTTATGGATAAGATTGATCGAGGGCATACTCACGACTAGGATCTTTTCGACTAGGCTCTGGACGTGATTGCAGCGAGATGCATCCAGGGCCGGAATGATAGGCAGATACATCCAGAAAGGGTGATTAGAGTGGGTGAGCTTTATGGGTAATATTAATTGAGGGCATACTCACGACTAGGACCTTTCCGATGAAAATCTGGACGTGAATGCGGCCAGATACACCCAGGGCCGGTCGTAAAAAAGGCTAGTGGATGAAGTTGATGCTCGACCCCAAAAAAGAAACAATAAATGGTTGATGCTACCGTCGTCCCTGGGGAATAGAACGTACGGTCGTCATTATGCCTGTATTGAAGGCAATCTTCAGTCTAGATACAGCAATAATGCGGTAGAGGCTGCCTGCTTCGCTGTCCATTCCATACGTACGTATTGAGGATAGACCGCAGGGGAACAACCGCCCTTTTTTTTCTGTTTTGTTTTTTCGAAACACGGTGCACTTTATTACCAAATACTTGAGTTTTCGATCGCATATATATAGGTTTCATTTTTCTGGTGGATATCAATCCTTGTTGTTCTTCTTCTTCTTCTTCTTCTTCTTCTTCTTCTTCTGGTCGATGGAGTTTTTGGTGGATATCAATCCCTTGTAAGGCGGATCCGAGGAGAAGGCCTTCTTCTTCTTCTTCTTCTTCTTCTTCTTTCTTCTGGTCGATGGAGTTTTTGGTGGATATCAATCCCCCGTAAGGCGGATCCGAGGAGAAGGCCCTGATGAGTGCCAGGTGCGCTTCCTGGCTGAAACGTGCGTTGGGCAATGAGCGCGTTTCTTCTGAGCTCAGTGCGTGCGGTTGAGCATGGAAATTTCTGTTGAAGCATGCACGAAGGACAGTCTATGGCCTCTGTTTATCACTATTCTTCTTCTTCTTCTTCTTCTTCTTCGTTCTGGTCGACGGATATCAATCCTCGCCCATCTTTGTCATGGATTCGTGGTGGATACGGTGTTCACATCGCAGAGATAGCCTCCTCGTGGTCGCTGGGTTTCGGGAACACCTGACTACATTTATGTCGTCGTTCGGTGAGAGAGCGAGAGAGAGGTAAGACAGGGACGACGAGCGTCGTATATTGACATGGTGGGTTGATGTGGTTAAGAGGCTTACTGGCTTGCTGAGCGACTTAAAACGATTGTGATGATGTGTAGTTGACTGGAGTTGAAGTGAATGAGCTTTGGCAGTGCGTCAATCTTTGGCTCTAACTCGATCCGATTTGGCTGTGCGTTGATTACTGATGACATCTTTGTGGACGAAGCTTTTTGGAGCTATATAGAGAATCTTTTGTATGTGAAAAAAAAAAGTTGAGATCAACGGTGGTTCGTATCTTGGAGTTTGAGAAGACGACCGCGAGCAAGCGACACACAGAGATAGATAGATAGATAGATAGATAGATAGATAGAGATAGATAGATATAAAGATAGATAGATAGAGATAGATAGATAGAGATAGATAGATAGATAGATAGATAGAGAGAGAGAGAGAGAGAGAGGATGACAAGCAAGTCTCAAGCAAGGGGCAGGAGAGGGAAGCCAATCGACAACGCGGGAATCCCGACGTGTGATNTGATGGGATAGAGAGAGAGAGAGAGAGAGAGAGAGAGAGGATGACAAGCAAGTCTCAAGCAAGGGGCAGGAGAGGGAAGCCAATCGACAACGCGGAAATCCCGACGTGTGATGGGATTGGATGTGTTAAACCACTCTTGGAGTAGATATCGACATTCTCGAGAAAGTGGAGCGCCGATTTTGGCATCATCTTGTTTCTTGGTTTTCTTTGTTTTTTTTTTCGTGTTTCTTGAAGCTGGCTGTTGCGTCCAACTCGACGATGATACCGAATTAGAGCGAAAGGAAGAAGGGAGGAAAAAAAAAAGGGAAGAGAAAAAAAAGAGAAAACGAGGAGCGAAGAAGCGACGAGGATTGTCCGGAGAAAGGATCGTCTCGACGTGAGGAATGAATGGCGGGCATTGATTTTCTGCCTTGTCGTGATCGCAGGTGGACCTTTTTCTCGTTCTTCGATTGTGATAATAATTACGTAATAGCAGGCAAGTCAGAAACCAACAAAATAAACAAAAGTCAGACTGGTCAAAAACCCGAAAACAAACAAAAGATAGACAGGTAAAAGCCTCGACAAAAAGCATTCAAGTCCTTGTCGTTGTCAAGCAGAAGCATTTTTGTGCGTGTGAATGAGGAATACGGTGAATTTATGTGTGTGTGTGTGTGGGAGAGAGAGAGAGAGAGAGAAGGGGTGGGAGAGCGGAATCTGAACTTGTGGTGTCATACGGACTGGAGGACCTGTTGGGTGATCGGAAGAAGTATCCAGATCTGGTTGCTGGTTGGTCGAATCGGATGGCTCGTAACTTTGTGATCGATCACAAGAGTTGGAAGCCGACGGTTTTATTCCATGTTCGTTTTTTTGTCGGTTCTGCGAAGCTTTGACCAGTATTTGATGGAAGCGCCAGAAGCTTGATTTGATATTTGCTAGGTTATTTACAGTATGTATTATTTATACGTGTTCCATCCTTCTTGTTTCGTTGTGTGTGTAGTGATTGATAGAGAGCAATCTGGATCCGGGCACTCATCGAGAGAGAGAGAGGGGGGACGGGGGGGGCGGGGGGGGAGGAAGCTGGGCTTCGCTTGGAAAGCGTGCCCGATGCTGTCGGGCATGATCGCCGGCGAAGCGAAGGATGGCGGGAAAGGCGAAGTGATCGTGATGGATAGGGCGTTGATTTGGCGGGAAGGGAAGAAGAGTAATTCTGGCAGGGCGGGAAAAGAGTAGTAGTAGTTGGAGGAGGAGTTGGAGGAGGAGGAGGAGGTTTTTAAAGAGGCGAGCATGACGGATATGGCGGCCACAGCAGCAGTAGTTGTAAGAGGGAGAGATGGGAGGAAGGGTCAAGCAGTTGATGAAGATGATGCTTTCGTGACCATTTCTGATGATGAGGATGATAATGATTCCGGGCTTATGTGTGATGAAGATGAGGACGCTGCGCCTCAGTCGCCGATCGCACCGTCGATGATAACTCAGGATCTGGATCTGGACGGCGGCGGCGGCGGTAAGGATCTGTACGGCGGTTTGGGCTTCCCTTCTTCTGCATCTTCAGGTTCTGGCTGTCCTGGATTGCCTTCGTCTGCGTTTTGTATCATTGACGTTGACGTCAGGAAGTGTGATGATGGCGATGGTGATGATGATGATGATGACGGCTGTGATGAACAGGAGCGCGCGGGAGCGGCGGACGTCTTGGTGACAGGTTTTTGTGAAGAAGATGAGGAGGGTGAGTCGAAGGATGATGAAGACGCCTTGTTGAACAGTGATCGTGGAAAGAGAGAAGGGAAGCTTGAGGAACCAGGGAAGGGTAGGGGCGAGGGGAGAGAGAAGGCCAATGGTGAGGGGAAGTGTGAGGTGGGTGGGAATTGGAATCCCTGTACTGATAACAAGGAGCATCGGTATGCGGCGGGGTCAATTTTTGTTGACGAAGCCACGTGTAGTAAGCCGTTGAGTCTTGTGGGGGGTCGTAGGGACGACATCGACGTGTTGGGTTGCGTTGGGAGGACCGTCCCGACTCCCTCCTCCTCCATCCCCTTGGGGGGAGCGGAGCGCATCTTTTCCTCTCTGATGGCGGCAGGAGCATCGAGTGACAGTGACGGCAACATGAAGTTATTGTTGTCAACGAAAAAGAAGCACTCGGACGAGGAGGAGAGTCGGGCGTTGTATAGCGCGTCTTTGTGTAGCGCGGCGGCTTTGTGTCAGCGTTCTTTGGAGGGAAAGGAGGGCGTTCCTCCTATTTCTGTGGGATTTCGAGGAGGAGGCGCGGGGCTTGTGGTGCAGCATCAGCAGGAGGAGAAGGAGGAGGAGGAGGTGGTTGGCGGGGGCAGCGGGAAGTGTTCGCCGGTGGTGGTTGACTCCAACAGATCATCTGGGTCGGGATTGATCGTTGATGGCGATGGTGATCCATCGAAGGATAAGATGGGGGGGAAGGCGTCGGACGTGCTTGATGATGACTCAGCAAGAAGAGCCGGCGGGGGGGGAAGAGGAAGGGTGCGAGCGGGGGGGGCAGGCGGAGACAGGACACGAGGAGGCTTGGCCTCGGCGACGGAGACGGTGAATAGGGTATGGATCGTGGAGCATGCAGGCAAGGATGGGTGGCGTGCGAAGGAGGAGGAGGAGGAGGGAGGGGGAGAGGGAGAGGAGAGGGAGGAGAGGGAGGAGAAGTTGTGGAGTTGCAGAGCGTGTACTTTCGACAATACCCGAGATCGAAGGCGATGCGAGATGTGTGACTCTCCCGTTCCTCCCGAAAAGGTGACAAGGGGGAAACGGAGCGTGACGGGAAAGAGAGGAGGAGGAGGAGGAGGAGGAGGAGAAGAAGGGAAAGGAGGGAGCGGAGGAAGGGGCAGGGGGGTGATGATGAAGAAGATGTGTGGAGAGGTGGGCGGCGGCGCTGCTGCTACGTCGTCTTCCTCCTTCTCTTCCTTATTGCAGTCCTCTGCCCTGCAGCAGCAGCAGCAGACCTGGACTTGTCAGATCTGCACACTCGTGAACGACAAAAAGCGCAAAGCTTGTGCGGCGTGCGACTGGCACCCGCGTGTGGATGGTATCGCGCTTGCCGCCGAGGTCCCAACTGTGGCGGCGATGGCGATGGGTCTTCTTGATCCCTATCCCAATCCCAATAGCAATTACCCCAGAGGAGGTTGGCACGAAGGCGGTATGGGTTCCGAAGCTGTGGAGAAGGACGAGAGGGAGGAGGAAGGGCTGGGGAGCGGAATGATGGGAGCAGCAGGAGGTCATCAAGCGAGTGCCAGCGAGGTGACACGTGTCGCCAGCCGCCGTTTTGGCGGGAACAGCGTGTTCTTCGTCGGCGGGGGGTTACAGGATTGGGATGAACGAGTGCGGTGCAGAAGTTCTTCAAAGCTGTCTTTGAGAGAGCAGGGCAAGGCGCTTCTGCCATCCGGACGGCGAGCAGGAGGTGTTGGTGAGGGAGGAGGAGGAGGAGGAGGAGGAGAGGGAGCAGTTGCGGGAGCCTGGTTTGCACAAGATGGAGTGGACGAGAAGGAAGACGCCATAGCCAGATTCAAGAAACATGCGCATGAAGACTCAAAAGTTAGGTGGGGGATAGAGAAGTCCTCAGGGAGGTTGAGATTGGATACCAGCTCTGATCTGACCTGCAAGAAGAGCGTGGGAGAACCTGTGGTGGCTGGACTCGATGGCAGAGATATAGAGGAAGCCATAGCCAAGATCGAAGCAAACGATAGAGAGGAAGCCATAGCCAAGATTGAAGCAAACGCCATAGCCGCAGTCGATGATGACTCGGCGGCAAATAGGGTTGCTGAAGAAGCCGCCATCGCCAGATCGAGAGAGAGAAAGGAGGAGGAAGGTAGTGTATCCCGGTGCAACGAGGACAATGTCCAACCCATCAATAAGAAAGGGCATGGAAGAAGGGGAGGGGTCGGCGATGGAGGATATGGGAGAAGGGGAGAGAGAGAAAGAGGTGTTTTTTCCGGTCGAGGACGAGAACAGAAATCGGCGGCGGTTGTTATTGATTTAGAAGAAGACGAACAGGCTTCGGGAGACACGCGCCACGATGATAGTGGTGCAGGGGCTACAGTGGTGGCTGCTTTGCCGACGTCCTCCTCCCGGCTTCTGGATTATGAAGATGTTGATGACCAATACGTGGGAGCAAATGGTGAACCGACCACCTCCGGAGGTATTATTATTATGCAATACGTAGCAGTCAGCTGCTCCTTCAGTGGTGGGACGGGGGCAAAGGAGGGAGGGGGGGAGGAGCGTTTTTTTTTTGTTTTTTGTGAAAGAAAACTGTTTTTTTTTTGTTTTTGAAAACCGTGCTACATTCGTCTCTCAAATATTTCATCATCTTTCAAATTCTTTCAATTCACCTAAGGCTTATACAGGGGACCCCTGCGAACATAGCTTTGTTGTCTCCCTCGGGCCATCAGAGGGGATGCATGTTGTCCCCCGCGCCAACCGTGGTGGTCAAGGATCATTGTATTTGGTGGAAAAAGTTCTGTTTTTTTCAATTTTTTAGAAAGAAAGCATTTTAATATATTTATTTTTATTTATTTTTGAAGCATACCATTGTATTGGCTGGGAATTTTTTTTTTTTTTTGCAATATATATTGTTGGAAACCGAGTCCAGCGTTCGTAATGTCGAAGAAATATTTCTCACACTGTTTTTCCTTCTGTCATGGTCGAGGGACGTTTCAATATATGGTGGCGATGCCCCACAGCAAGGGGGGGGGGGGCCCCCCCCTCCTGACCAAAGGGAAAAAAGAAAAAAAAAAGCTTATATTCCTCATTTAAGAAGAAAAGGGAGAGAGAGAGAGAGAGACACTTATTCGACTGTTTTTTGAGAGAGAGAGAGAGAAAGAGGGGGGGGGGGGGGGGGGGGGGGGGGGGGGGGGGGGGGGGTGGTAGGCGGGTCCGATGATTTCTTAAGTTGGCAAGTTTTTCATTTTTTGTTCGGTCGTTTGTGTGTGAGTGTCGCGACGAAAATTTCATGACTGGGAAATAGATGCAGTGGCTCATATTTTCTTTGTTTATTCTGAAGCTTCTTCTCTGGTTTTTTATTTTTAGTGAATTGTATTTCCATTCTTTGTATAGGCGACAAAATTAGCATTATACCTAGGCTACCAGCCTGGCTGCCCGGTTCACCTTTTTTTCCCGGGCTGCCCGGCCGTGCAAGGACCAAAGAAGTTCCCAGCAAAAGAAGAAAAAAAAAAACTCAAAAAATCTGAAAAAGAAAATGTTATGCAGAAAAATAAACTGATCAACTTTTGCCTCGGGGCCACTTTGAAATTCTTTATAAAATAAAATAAAATAAAATAAGAAGTATTTATTTTTGTTTTGATTTTTATTTTATTTTTGGCCAGGCCGGGCAAGTGGTCCGGGCCACTCTGGTAGCCTAGCATTATACATACAGAAATATACAAAAGAATTATCATTGAAAAAAAGTGGAGGAGGATTAGGAAAGAAGTGAAACTGGATAGCAATTATTGCAAATGAAATTGAATTAATTGGTAATTTATTCATTATGTTCCGAGTATGATTATCAAAAAAATTCTGCATCTCCCGTTGGCCTCATGTGCCATCCTGGGCAAGCTTGGCGCCCGCCATCTAGAGATATGCCGTTGGTGCCCCCGAGTGGCATTGAACTGCTGATGTTCATAGGGGGAGGGGACCCAAGGGAAGGCACAGTGACTGGCCCATCGAAGAAGCTCGGTCCATATGCTACCGGCTGCCCCCTGGCTGCCCCCTGGCCGGTATCGCTCACCTGCTGTAGCAGTCATCGCACCTGCTGGTGGGTGCAGCTCCCGCAGTTCCATCATTGGAGGCTTGAGCACGGACGTGGCTGCTACGGGGTTCCCCGTAATACTATAATGACAATAAAAAAGGCCTGGAAGGCCGTCCTGTCCAGATTTGACAGGTAATTGAATTGGTTGGGCTTAAAGAATTAGCCTTAAACCACCACTACCTCCGATCCAGTTTTTGCGGATCCTGAATTTCACTGCGCACCAAGTTTTGCAGATGCATTCTACTAGGGTCAATGTGACTGTGCCCTTACTGAGGGGGTCTGTCTACTCAACAGCAAACAAAAAAGGAAAAGGAAAAAAAAGCATCCTTATGCTGGTTCCGGTCCGATACACGGCGCTACACTACCAGTGTGAGTAGGAGGAAAGTAGGGCAGTTAGCCCCGTGGAAAACGCCCTGCCTCACTGGCAGGGCACCAGAAAGACTTGCAAAGAAAGTTAAAAAAAATAAAGAACTTCAGCACCTCCATTCCACACGTAGTGGCCAGATACAAGCACTCGTGTGAGGGAAAACTCCGTGAGGGTGTTCCATGATGTAGGTGGAAATGAAATTATTTAGTTTTTTTCCTTTTTTTTTTTTGTTTATTTGTTTTCAAAGAAGGCTGCCGTGCCTGCCCAGATGCGTCAGACTCTGACGAGCAGGATATTAGATGGACTTCGCGTTTGCCTGTGAAAGGTAGTGTAAAAATAAATCTCCAAAAACAAAAATCTGTATCATGGAAAGAAGTCTTGGGATGTTATGGGGTATTGGGCCTCACTCCTCACCATATGCACAAAGACAAAATATATGGCGGTGCATCTTCCCCTGATTTAGCGGAAGATCCGTTCTCATTTTGCGCACTGGTTAGTAGTGAAGTCAAGCGTCTTGAAGGAATGCGGAAAATCAGTAAGTGAGTATAAGGACGGAATTTGGGTCAGATACATCCAAGACGGCTTTTATGGACCAGGTCAGACCACACCGGGCTGCGGTCAAAACCAAACCATATTCGGTTTTTTCTTTTCCAATGTAGGGCTAGGACTTTTTACGTATTTCTGAACGGAATCGTGCGGTTGGATAGATCCAAGTAACGGTCCGATAAATTCAAGATTGTGCTAGTGTGAGTATGTAGGTACAGAAAGGTGCAGAAAGGTGTGATGACAATATGGCGTCAAACATTGTAATGGCAGCATCTTGCATGAAACACGCGGTGTGATTGTTCATAATGACAGTGTCTTGCATGAAGCACACGGTGTGATTGTTCATTACGCACAGAAAAAATACACCGACGAACGCAGTAAGGGCCTCGCCACAGCACTCTCGAAATGTGAAAAAGACAAAAATGTGGCGGGTGCGATTGTTCATTATGCAAAGAAAAAATACACCGACGAATGCAGTAAGGGCCTCGCCACAGCACTCTCAAAATGTGAAAAAGACGAAAATGTGGCGGGTGCATCTGGCCGTCTCTGAGCAGGAAGTTCATTCTCATTTTGCACATTTCGAGAGTGGTGTGGTGATGCTCCAACTCATCCGGTAGGGTAGGGTTGCAAAAACACAGTGTGATTGTTCATTACACAAGTTAAAAAAATACAAAGACGAACGCGGTAACTCATCCCGTGGTGTATGGCAACCCTGACCGGTTTCGGTCACCGCCATGCCCCATGCAACCTCCCTTCAGAGGGCTTGCCCGCCAGTCTTTGGGTCTCGCTCCACTACTCTCGACCTTCACAAAAGACAGAAGTCATGGCGGTGTATCTTTCCATGCTCTAGCGGAAGATTCACTCTCGTTTTGCACATGTCGAGAGTGGTGGAGCGAGGCCCTTTCACCCTACATTCACCTCTTCGTCTCATCAACCCGCCGCCGTAGTTGATACTCCATCCCTTCAGAGGGCTTACCCCCACCAGCTTTCACCCTACATTCACCCCTTCAACTCACCAACCCACCGCCAGAGTTGGAGTCGAACTAGCTGAGGACCCGAAAGGACCGAAACTACTAGCACCCATCGTGGTTATAGGGCATTCTACCAGTAACCCGTTGTTCCCATCCAGTAGCACGACTCAATTCTGCCTGGTCCAGATATTTTGATAACTTGTAACATAACTTCGGTGCCTATGCTGATAGTTAATTCTTGGCCGTTGATCTTCCTAACCTATGGTTGGAAATTGAGAATTCGGGTAAGTGGGACTTGGCCTCGGGTATCCGTGTACCAAAGTCTGCCTCCCGCTCTATGGTACTTACCGAGTCGCTTCTCATGTTCCCTTGTTGTGCCAATGGCTAGTTCTGCCCGGGTCCAAGTCCTGTCTCGTACTTGTACTTTTTTCATACCATGCACAGATTGAACCCGCTTTCCGAAACAAATCCCCTTTGGGAACCCAGCCAATTTTTATTCGTCTTTTCCTGGTTCTAAACCAGCCCCAGTTCGACGTATACCCCTGTCCGAATGTCCCACCTGTCCACTCTCACCATTGGTACACACGTAAACCACCAGTCTACCCAACACCGAAAAGTGGCATTCCGGTGAGTTCGGGGCGGGTCTTTAGGGGGGGTGCCAACCAGCAGGCGCAGGTGGGTCCAGTCCTGCAGTTTTCACATTTAACTTTGGCGAGTTTTCGTGCTCAGAAAAATTAGGAAAAAAATCTGAAAATTTGAGATCCTGTAGATTAGGTTGTGATATTTCCAGGAAATATATCAAAACAATGGGAAAAAAATCATTTTGCCCATGAAATAAATGCTGCGCCAATCTGTCACATTTTTTGTTTTTGCCACTCTACATCTTGTGGGCCAACGGGAAAAGTACCCCAATTTTAACGATTTTTCATGCGCAGATGAAAATTGGAGGGTTGGTAGATTTGGTTGTGATCTTTGCAGGAAAAATATTTGCGAGGGTGTATGCCTCGGCATAGGGACCTGCAGCAGGTGCGTGCCCGCCCTAAGTGAACGCGGCCCCCTTTATCTCAATGCGCCCTGAACTTGTCAATTTTGCAAATCTTGGTCGGCGCCAGACAGTTGCCACGCGCCAGTTGGTTGCAATCCGCCTTGCTCGTGAGAATCCAAAATATTTGTGAGCCTTCCAGGCTCTTCCAGCAACGTGGTCGAAGCAGGGAGCATCGCACGTTTCTGCCTGGGTGGTTGGGCATGCCAACCAATTCGGTCCCAGACCACTGTCTGAATCGGGCCTGGGCGCAGACACTTTGGCCGAGACTGAAGCTACTGGGAACTCGGTCGGACATGGGGGTAGCAAAGGCAAGCGCCCGCCTCTTTCCATATAGGAAAGGGCAGGGCACAGGGCGAGGTAGTCGGGCACTTGCAAGCACATGCGACAGTGCTGCTGGAGCTAGCGCTCGCGGGGCTGCTGCTGTGCTAGTGTGGGCAAGTGTGCGCGCGCCTGTACGAGGAGGGCACTGCTAAGGGCAGCGGCATAGCCAGCCCCACGTAGTTGGGGCTCAGCTTGGACATAGCCAGTGGGAGGAGGTGGTGATCTTCGTGTATGAGTGAGAAGACGTGGGCGATGAAGTCAAGGTTGAGAGAGAGAGAGAGAGACAAGGTCGATGATCTGAGGGCACGTGCCTGGTCTTGGCGATGGTCTACAAGGGTCGACATCTTCATGCAGTTCGGCTCTGTTGCTGACGTCAACAGGATGCATTGCCAATTCGTAGGCTGCTAGTAGCTGTGTAGAAGTAGTCTAGGCGCTGAGTGCCAAGTAGGAGGAAGGACTCTGCATACATATGTTGGTGGTGACGAGAGCATGCTCTCATTGACATTCGGATTCAGTGCTTTGTTTCTCCGTTGGTGGAATATCAGTGCATTACTGCTTTTTGGACAGCTTTTCGGCTTGCGGGCTTTCAATGCAATTTTTGCACTGTGGATTCCTGTCATTTCGTTATACCTTATTTACCTTGCATATTGAAACGGTTTTTACCTTACGGCAGCAGATGCAGTTCCCAGGCTCACTCGTGCCTAGGAGGCGCAGCTGCAGATTTTGCATTGTTACTGGCTAATTAGGCAGGTTGCGGTCGTGATATGGTGACATACTCGAAGAGAACTGCTCTCAAGACTTTCGTAGATGCACTGCGTAACTGCTTCGAAGATAAAACTGAAGCCATGAGGACCGCTGACAAGCTCAACAATATCTATCTGAGTGTGTCGACATTAAAGGCTAGGATGGATGACCTGTTGCAGACCCCGGATCATGGTCTGACTCCCGAGCAGATTCTGAGCAACTTTGGTAGAGCTCTTCCCGACCCCATCAAGAGAAATCTCTATGCTAAGGTAAACAAGGATGGCATGACCTATGAGCAGTTTAGCAAGATGGAAGTGGATCAGGCTGGTTTTTTCCAGGAAGCAAACTGTCATTGGTACGGTGATTTGGAGAAGGGGAAGAGTTGGAAAGGTAAGACCGTTTTAGGAAGTATTACGGGCAAAGACAACCTGGTAGTGATGTTTGGAGGAGGAGGTTGTGAAACTCTTAACTTATGACCAGATCGAGTATGGATTGGATGAGGACAATGGTGGAGCCTAGGGAGGTGATTTCGCTACTGTGGTCCATGGGGGAGGACGAGGAGGAAGAGCGGCTGAGGTAGAGGAGGCTGTGGTTGGGTTGGAAGAGGACATGGCTATCATAAGGAGTGCAGCAATGGAGGTTGTGTAAAGGGAGGTAGGGGTTATGGACCCCCATGCGGCAGCATAGGCCGAGCCCCCCAACAGCAAGGGGTAGAGGCAGTTACACCCTTGCCAACGATGGCGATCCAAGAGGTAGGGGAAAGGCACCATGCAGGTACCCATGGCACCAGGACGTGCAGGGGGAGAACCATGGAAGAAATTGAACATGCCCAATGACTTGTGGGCCAAGAGGCTCTGAGAGGGGACCTGGATCAAATGTGGAGAGGCAGGTCATATTATCCCGTGGTTCCCTGAGTTGAGATCACCGTCAAAAGGCAACATCTGGCAGGAGTGGTAGCTGCTCCTACTGGGGCCTTGGGTACATCACAAGAAGCACATGCTGCAAGAGAAACCTCCAACCCGAGGAACCCAATGATAAAGGCTGATGTAGACCTCGACCTAGATAGTTGTAGAGTCACTCTAGGTGGCTCCCTCATAGCCATTGGTGATGAGCTTATCACTCGTCCCCCCGCTTGGGACGAAATGAAGAAGAGAAGAGGGCAACTGATTTTAGCAGATATAGAGATTAGTCAGACGTGAGTGGGAGCCTTTGTGGATAGTGGCTCCACGCATAGTTTTATTATCATGAGAGGACAAAGGAAGTTGCACTTAGGAATGAAGGTGCGGAAGTTGAGTGAGCTGGTAGTGAGTAGATTGGCCGATAATCGCGAGATCCTTGTGGAGGAGTACGTTGAGGGGATCACAACATACTTCCGGTTAGAGGAGGGAAAGAAGGTGGAGTAGATTTGTATTCCCTTACCAACTTAATGGAGGACATCCTTCCTTTTGATTGGATTTTAGGGACAGACTGGGGAGAAGCAGCCATGGCTGCCCAGCCCCACCAGGGGCAATAAAAAGATGAGGTTGTACCATTGGTCCATTTTAGAGTCCCATTTCTCTTTTTGCTGTATGGTGCCGCTGCGTTCGCCCGACACGTGTCAAAAGAGAAGTTGGAAGATCAGGTCTCTGTGGTCTATGTTAAACCGGTAAGCGAAGAGAGTAAGGTTGAAGACAAGACACCGCCCCAAGTGGGGAACCTGCTGCAAAGTTTGCTGATGTGGGAGAAGGCCCAACCGGAGTTGTAGAGCGAGATATCAAGCACCGGATTGAGATAGAGCCCAATAGCAAGATTCCCGGGTTATAGAATGTCTCCAAAGGAATTGGACGAACTGCACAGGCAGCTAAAGCTAAATAAGCTGATTGAGATGTAGATGGAGAACACCAAGATGGAGAACCCCACACACGTTGATAGAGTTGTGGTCGTTCTTAGGATTGGCCAACTAGTACCGAAAGTTTGTTTGTAACTTCACTTCTATTGCTGCTCCTTTGTGCAGGTTGTTGGGGAAGAAAACCGTTTGGAATTGGGATAAGGACTGTAGATCAACCGTCAAAAAAGTTGAAGAAGTCACTCATCAACTATCCGCTCCTCCTGACCGTTTGTTGTGATTACCGATGCTAGCCAGTATGACATTGGTGTTATTCTCCAATAGAATGATGGGGATGGTTACAGGCCGGTTGAGTTTATGTTTTGCAGGCTCCCGAGTGACAAGGTAGAAACCTCGAGTTATGAGCGTGAGCTCTTTGCCCTTCGACAGGCTCTAGACCATTGGCAACATTACGTGCTAGGGCGATACTTCAAGGTATATTCATATCATGGAACTTTATGTTGGTTGAAGGTCGAGGCCCGGATGACGCCTAAGTTGACTAGGTGGGCGGGGGAAATTGATCGGTTTGATTTTGAGTTGAAACCAATCAAGGGTAAGTACAACGTTGTCGTTGATGCATTGAGCAAACGTGTAAATTACTTTGGTGCAATTGTTACTTGCCTAGATGCTGGCACCGATCGACAACAAAAGATCAAGGCTGCATACGCCGATGATCTCGTGTATAGTACGTTGATAAAGAAGGTATAGACCACACCTCAAGAAGTGCCTGATTTCAGAAGGGCCGATGGATTGCTGTTGGAGAAGACTGATGTGCATGATAGGCTTTGCATACCGTGTAGTGAAGAGGCATGCAGTCTGATCGTAGGGGAATGCCATGATATTGAAGGCCACTTTGGTTGGGGGAAGACCTCTGGTAGCCTACTCAGATCCTACACGTGGCCAGGCATGAAGCATGATTGCCTCACCTACATCCAAGGCTGCCAAGCATGTCAGAGGAACAAGAGTTTTACACAGCCTCCCCGTGGACTGTTGAAGCCCCTACCTATCCCATTCGTCCGCGATGAAGTTGTATCTATCGATTTTGTGGACACTAAGGTCAAGAGTAGTAGTGGGAAGAGTCAGGTTATGTACCACTACCTGCTGAACGAAGACAAATGTGGTCATCAAAGAGTTCTTTAACCACTGGGTCAAGGATTATGGTCATCCGTCGAGTATCGACAGAGATCGAGACACCCGGTTTATAGGGGAACAATGGCATCAACTAATGACACTCTACGAATCTAAGTTAGCTATGTTATTTGGAGGCCATCCCGAGATAAATGGCTAGGCCGAGCAAATGAATAAGATTCTACAAAAGTACTGCATATGTACATTAGATTAGACCAGGTAGATCGGGATGAGCATCTTCCCGAAGTTGCTAGAGCATATAACAATTTGGTTCACCTAGCTGCCTTGCGGATCCTGAATGAGCCGCATAGAGGCTAGAGTCCCCGAGGCCCCTTAGACTGCTTGAATCCGGATCAGATCCAAAGGTTGTCACTTGGGATACGTGAGTTTGCCATTCAGTATGAAAAGGATGTGCAACGTGTGGTTGAGAACATTCGGAAGGCCCAACATCAGATGATGGAACAAGTGAACAAATCACAATTTGCGATAGGTAACCTTGTCTAGGTCAAGTCTAAACAGTTTATCCCCGAGGACGGGATTTCGCAGAAGTTGCTACCTGCCTACAAAGGGTCGTGGGGAGTGCTAAATGTGAAAGGTGACGTAGATGGACCGTCATACACCATGGAGATTCCACCCCATTTGCATACCTATCCTGTTTTTCATGCTTCTAAGCTTCTTCCCTGTATGACTAATGATGCCTTTCCCTCATACAAATGTATGATTCGACTTGATATGGTTGAAAGACATGATCTGGCGAAAATTGAAATTGAGGATACCCTTCGTGCAGGTCATAGAGGGAGACCGCAAAGACAATATAAGGTCATATATGCTTATTAGGATCCCAACGAAGATCGCTGGTTCACCATGGATAAGTTCGTTTAGACAGCTCCACATATAGTGTCATACTACGAGCGAGCACAAAGAGGGTTGAACGTCTAATGATGGTTTAAATGCTGACTTTTTTCGAAGGACCGCGAAATTAGGTCGGCGAGAGTGAATGGATTCACGCTGCAAGATTTTCGAGTCCCGGTTACAGGGTCTTGAATCATCCCAGTCCAAGGCCCCATAGATTACAACCTTAGGGCTTGTAGGATTAGGCATCGGAGATTGGTAGTCCACAATACCGTACAACACCTATAGGAGCACGTCACTTCCGCGAAAGTCCAGTTTTGCAGCAGCCTCACTAAAAGGTTCATGTTGCTCGGTAACCCAACTGGCATGCTGCAACTGTCTGATACCCCACATACGGAAAATGACTAAAGTAGGCCTCACATGGATATTCAGACCCACCTTCACTTTAGTGCGGGCAGAATGCTTGCTGGGGGCTACAGGCCATGTCTGTGAAGGCCCCGTGAGGGCCCGGTCCTCGCATTCCATCCCCTTAGCTTCGAAACTCCACTAAGATGCTTCTCCGTTCATATTCAGCCATGATCTGAGGTGTTGTTCTGACAAGCGTCTCTCTTGTGAACCATCGATATTCCTTTATATCCGTATGATGCCGGAATCTGATTCGGTACTCCCTTGTAGGTTTGGTCGGTCTTCCCCTGCCCACAAACTTGGGAACAGGCAAGTCTCTATGTTCCAAAATGTCATCGACGTCCATGGTTGGGGGAAGCATTGATCTCCTTTATGGGCATTGATCTGTCCCAGCGAAAGGTGCAAGCTGAAGCGTGAAATACAGGGTAAGTGTGTAGATGACCAGGGATTCCTATGACGTACGTGGGACAATCCATATCACTACCCACAATATCTAGGACTTCCCATGGACCGAAATACTGCGGCATTAGCTTTCTAGAGATTTCGAACTCTTCTCCCGACTCGTTAGGCCCTTAACCATACATATTCCCCACCTGAAATGTGGATTGTCGTCTGTGTTTATTCTCGGAGGCAATCATTGTCTCTTGATATTTTGTGTTGATAAACTTACTAAAGATGACTATATCGTACAGGTAAACGACGATGAACTTATTTGAGTAGTCATGAAAGACCCTATTCATGGAATGCTGGAATGTCCACGGTGCATTTGCCCAAAGGCATCACCACAAACTCGTACACACTGTACCTGGTCTGAAATGCGGGCGCATTGCAAAGGCCAAAAGGCATCACCACAAACTCGTACACACCGTACCTGGTCTAGAATGTGGTGTTTGCTGATTCTCCGGTCTAATGGCAATTTGATGGTAGTTGAACTTAGATCTGCGGGGTAGAGGCTTGGTGTTCTTAACGGTGACGACATTGAGGCCTCTATGGTCAACGCACATCCTTAATGATCCCCCCTTTCTCGAACAAATAGTACTAGGCCGAATCCAACCCTTCTCTGTGAGCCCTTTCAATTGCCGTCGGTGAGCCCTTTCAATTGTCGTCGGAGTTCGTCCAACTTGGTCGGGGCCATCCTATAGATTTTTCCCTTTGGTGTGTTACTTGGGAGAATCTCTATGACGTGGACAACTTCCCTAACAACGACTCCTGCAGGCTTCAGATCAGGGTACTTAGCAACTATCCCTGAGGGTGATTTAACGGCCTCCCCTTTCTCAGAGACAAAGACTAAGTACATACCCTCCTCTTGGTTTTGTTTATAATAATTGTAAAACGCAAACGTACTTAGCAACTGTCTCTGGGGGTAAAACATATCAGGGTACTTAGCAACTATCTCTGGGGTTGATTTAACGGCCTCCCCTTCCTCAGAGACAAAGAGTAAGTACATACCCTCCTCTTGGTTCTGTTTCTTCCCTATACTACTAAAGCAAAACGCGGTCCTCGCGTGGGGCCCAGCAAAAACGGGGTTCCCCCGCGCGGTGGAGCCAACCACGGGACGGGCGAGGTGCAGGGGGAAAAAGGGCAGGGCCGGTGACAGGCAGTGGCGAAGGGGAAAAAGGGCAGGGCCGGTGATAGGCAGTGCCGAAGGGAAAACCGGTAGAAGAGGCGCCGAGGGCTGGAGAAGAGCAAGGGGACGGGCCGATGAGGTCGCGGTCGTGGACGTGGAGCGTCGCGTGCGTCGCGAGCACGCAGCAGAAACGAGGGCACGACAACTCTCTCTCTCTCTCTCTCTCACACACACACACACACACACACACACACACACACACACACACACACACACACACACACACGAACGATTCATTACGATTTTGCTAAAAAAGTGGCAGTGTATATTTCCACGATTCAGCGGAAGATTCATTCCGTTTTTGCTCATCTTATCGATGGAATGTGTGTGTGTGTGTGTGTATGTGTGAGAGAGAGAGAGAGAGAGAGTGAGAGAGAGTCGATAAGCCGCACGCTACTTGGATCGATAGAATGAGCAAATCAAAAAGTGGCAGTGTATATTTCCACGTTTCAGCAGAAGATTCGTTTCGTTTTTGCTCATCCTATAGATCGAATGTGTGTGTGTGTGTGTGTGTGTGTGTGTGTG
>BFEA01000341.1:1148585-1184214 GCA_003427395.1 Chara braunii
TGTGTGTGTGTGTGTGTGTGTGTGTGTGTGTGTGTGTGTGTGTGTGTTCTTGGATCGATAGAATGAGCAAATCAAAAGTGGCAGTGTATATTTTCGCGTTTCGGCGGAAGATTCATTTCGTTTTTGCTCATCCTATCGATGGAATGTGTGTGTGTGTGTGTGTGTGTGTGGAGAGAGAGAGAGAGAGAGAGAGAGACGACAACTCTCCAACCTTGGCGGACAGCTAAGTCTCCAACCTGCGCCTCGCCGCACGGTACTTGGATCGATAGAATGGGCAAATTGAAAAGTGGCAGTGTATATTTCCACGTTTCAGCGGAAGATTCATTCCGTTTTTGCTCATCCTATCGATGGAATGTGTGTGTGTGTGTGTGTGTGTGTGTGTGTGTGTGTGTGTGAGAGAGAGAGAGAGAGAGAGAGAGAGCCTATAAGTCTCCAACCTCGGCCGACAGCTAAGTCTCCAGCCCCACGGCTCGCCGCACGCTACTTGGATCGATAGAACGAGCAAAGCAAAAACCGACAGTGTATATTTCCCCGTTTCAGCAGAAGATGCACTCCGATTTTGCTCATCCTATTGATGGAATGTGTGTGTGAGACGTTCATGATTCGACCAAAGAGAGAGAGAGAGAGAGAGACGTTCATGATTCGACCAAGGAGAGAGAGAGAGAGAGAAGACTGCAGCGCGGCCGGATGTGAGTGCGCAGGTACAGAGAGAGAGAGAGAGAGAGAGAGAGCAGACGACAAGCACCGACACCCGCCAAGTACAACGCGGGAAGATACAGAGAGAGAGAGAGAGAGAGAGAGAGAGAGAGAGAGAGAGAGAGAGAGAGAGAGAGAGAACGGACGACAAGCACTGATGCCCGCCAAGCACAACACAGGAAGAAACGAAGAGAGAGAGAGAGACGTGAAACAAAAATAAAACGCCATCAGCGAGTGTTGCTGTGCGCCACGACGTGGTCGTGGCGGGGTCCACTTGTTATAATAATTGTAAAACGCAGATGCACACATGCACCTGTAGGAGTCAACAAACCTGCTAGCTCTATACTTAGCTAGTCTAACGGTCCTCCCATTAGGCAACACGTGCTTGAGCACTTTCCGGTCCCAGTCAAACTGGGGCTTGGCAACCTCGAGGTAATACATACCTAACAACATATCAAATGGTAAGTTGTTGCTAACTAGGAACGAAATCTTATGATGAATTTTTCCACCTCGATAAGAGAAGGTGCAGACCACGTCCTTAACGTAGTCCATTATAATCATGCACTCTTTGTTGGCTAGAGTAGATGCTACAGGTCTCCGATCCCCTAGGCGCTGTCTCTCAACGCAGTCGCGACTTATGATGAAGTTTTGCGTGGAGCTGATGTCGCCCCGAGTACCCTTACAAGGGTATTTGTGATCATTCTTGCATCTCACAGAAGATGCATTTTTGATGGTATATGAGAGGGTGTCCCATTTCGGCGTAACCACAACCGACTTCTAAGTTGGGAATGGCAGGCGAGCAGTTGATCAGATTAGAGAGTGTGGGGGGGTGCACTTCGAGGGCACGCATGAGTTATAGGCGAATGTCTGGTTATATAATGTGAGCTAGACGTGTTGGGCGATTACCGCGCCTGAGTAGTGGAGCTAGGGGAGGGTTGTGACGTGACTAAAATTGCGCTCGCAGAGTGCGTTCGTCTTGAGACTGACATTTGATGGTCGAGGTTAGGATTTTAGTCATCAAAACCATTGGCTTACCTGAGACGGCATTAGGGTCCGCGTTGTGCGAAGTACGTGAGCTCCTAGGATGGTCGTGTTTTCGTCCACGGTAGAAGCTGTGGGCGGCACTTGAGAGGGTCGGTGTAAGAAAGGGGCAGTATGAATGGAAGTCAGGGGTTTTCTCGACATTTGTAATAAAAGTACGACCTTCGGGAGAGGTGGCCTACTGAGAAAGTTGGAGTTTGTATACAAAGCAGCGCGTTTGTGTAGCATGCACAACAGTGAGAGGTCAAACTAACCTCTTCATGCAGCAGGGGCTGTCTAGGAAATGTAGAAATGGCCGGTGTGCCAAAATACGGCCTTTAGTGCAGTCCGGCAGGCCTAGGCCTGAATCGGATGCCTATATAATCAAGATTGGGTCTCCTACACCCAACCTTGGGCCTAGCACTTTTGGTTATGATGTTGGACTTTCAAGCTGGAGATTTGGGGATCGAGGCCAGTTGCTGGCGACGAGGGAGCTTTAGAGCACGAGGAGTCGTCGAGGGAGTGAGGGTCTGCTAGGTTATCCCCCTTGATTTTTGCGGTTCTGTCCTACTCACGGGCCCGATTGGTAGGACCAAGCGCAGTGGTCCGCCCTCTCTTGTCCCTCCTCCAATGTTCCTTATTTCTTATTATTCTTATTGATTTTTATTATTGTTATTATTTAGTTAACTTAGCTTTAATATTTTATTATTATTATTATTATTATTATTATTATTATTATTTGGGACAATTTCAGTACCAGTTATGTGTAGAAGTCGAGGTAGCAGTCCCCTACAAATGAACCTGGCATGGGTTCGAAGCACGTGTGTTAGGCCAAGTCTGTCCTAAAGGCGTTTTTTGACCACCAAACAACGCTATAAGACACTGTGGTCTACAGTAGGGAGTTTGGCCTGAGAGGAGTAGAGTTTCAGAAGAGAAGTGTTGTTGTAATGCGTGCGAGGACGACCATCAGCAGTTTAGATGCAAGAATGTGAAAGTCTCTAAAGTTTTTTTGCACAAAGGTGGTTTTGGGGGATCTTCCGCCTAGGGTGGTGCTTCTACGAGCACGACCCAGGGAAACACATCTGGCCAGTAGAAGTTCTAACTGCTTCTACTCATGTTGAAGTGGTTGGTATACCTTCACCACTTCAGGAGTTGGCCGAAGCTATTGACTCATTAATCACCCCACAGACACATCTTAACCAAACGACACTTTGTTTGTTGGATGTGTCTGAAGCCTTAGAAGACTTAGAAACCGAGTGGTCGACAAGGGACCCTCGTGAGTCTTGGGTGACACTGTCAAGACGTCCTAAGGGGGAACATTTCATTGTGAAAGTCAGTGTAGGTGGCCGCAAATGTGGTGCCTTCATAATAGTCCATACCATACTTGCAAGTAGACGGAACGGACGAGCGTCCGGCCCGGTCCGCTTTGCAGCGTGCGGCACCCTCCCCCTGGACCGGACGGACCCGGACCGGACTGGACGGGGACATTTTTTTTTTTTTTGGGGGGGGGGGTGTAACTGGTCGTCGGGCGCACATTCGTGCGCCGCGCAGGTCCGATCCGACGGTTTGTCGCACATGCGGAACCGGCCGGACGGCGTCCGCTTGCAAGTATGGTTCATAGACATTGTCCAACGCATCGATCTCGCTGGGGGACCCTCCCGAGTGCGTCACGCTGGATTTTGCAGGACTTCGTCGTAGAGCGTTTTCCGCTCCAGCCGAGTGCGCCAACCATACCTCTCACGCACCCATATTATAGGATAGGGTTACGTAAGGCACAACTTACCTCCACCCGCGGGAGCTGTCACCATCCCTTGGGTGCGTGTATCCCCCTCGAGCTACTGAACCACATGCAAAGGCTTTTCGTATGCAATAGCAGAGGTGGCCCGACTGAGGGCGTTTCTCGTTCGACGTAGCATAGGGGGTATGTGCGGTCCTACGCCTCTATCGGACCCGCACGCGAACCAACGCATTGTGGGGCTGGAGTCCCAAGCACGACTCGTCGTTGGTCAACTGGGGCGCATTCCGCTTACCACGCATTACACCACACTAAAAATAATACAATTAAATACACACACAAAAACAAAACAAATCACTCCTGGCCCCTTCAGCATCCGACCCATAACCTTTTAATATGGAAATCGGTTAGGCATCGCGCGCGAGACTCAAGATAAAATCACACGGACGCAAGGCTTTCTCATACCGACTAGCCAGGCAAACAGTCGCGAACAGTTGCAACGATGGAGGACTATGTAGTACCCATAATCGCGCGATCTTGGATAGTCTTGAGGGTCACGTTCGACACTCGAGTGTCGGATGACAGGCGCCTTGAGGGGTTAATCTCTCGACGCTAGACAACCGCCAAGGCGGTTGATCACCACACCCTCTTCTACACCCTGTAGAGAGTGGGTGGTACACAGGTTCCAACATGTGGTGGCAGTCAGCTCTCATGGCCTTGGAGGCAAGCTCCACCATCCAAGGCCTGGAAAAAAATGGGGTTTGACTTTGACGGTAGCCACAAACTCTTAAGGAACATATATATATGTGGATATATATCGTCACAAACAGAACTGCCCGGTAAACCGTAGGCAGAGAGAGAGAAGAGGACAACAAACGAGGGGCTGTGACAAACTGTTTCGTCGTGGATATATGTATATATATACCTATATGAGGGGTTATGAAATATGAGACGATCACTTCTCACAATCATTGTGGGATTCCCTGCAACCATTATAGTTATGCTAAGCAAAGGTAGTTCAAACAGTCAAGCAAAAGTGTGGTATTAGACGATCACTCTCACAACAGTAGTGTGACTTGTCCATCTGAATTCACACAATACTCAGACCATCACCAAGCTCAATCCAGGGATCTTATATGCATACCTACGATCACACAGAATTCGAACAACAACATCACGTGCACTAAGGGAGTCAACTTTACCGCTTTCTGTGACTCACACCCTGCCTTATGCATACAAGCCCCAATCACTTTCCACCATCCCTGAATAAAGGTACTCTATCTTTAAAAATGACCACTTAGAAAAAAATTTGGGTGAAAATCCCAAGAAAAATAAAAACCCACAAGGGCAAGCTCCTTAGATTTAGATGTAGAAGCAGGCAAGTTTAGTCGTAAACCAACCTGTTATCAAAAGATCACAGACGAGTGATCAGGCCGAACAGTTCAAACCTTCAATTGAATGTGTAAACCTCCATGACAGTACAGGCCAAAGCGGACCAATACCACATTTAAGACAAATGGAGGACATGCTCCATGTCATAGCCCAACTCCTCTACTAACTTCTCCATTACCTTCTTCCAACAGGCTTCAAAAGTTATTGAAAATTTCGACAGCATCTCCACTAGACAGGGTGGATTGCCAAATTTTTCCTAGCATAATAATCTAACTCTCCAAATTCTACAAAATTTTGGCATCGCTTCCCGTAGGGAAAGTGCCTTTTAAGAATTTTCAAGCATCCAAAAATGACCAACTCTTTCATATTTGTAAACATTTCGGCAGCGCTTCCCGTAGGAAAAGGAGACTGCCAAGATTTATACAAAGTTGAAAATGCAAAGACTTGGGACAACTTCTGACACTTACTTGATAGTTAGGATTGGAGATGGTCTACACGACCCTTCCTTAAAGATGGTATCGTGAGCTGGCACCAATCCTAACTTTCAATAAGGTCAGTCCTACAATATCCCAAGCTTCCCTCCCATCATCCATCTTACCTACCTATGGCTCCAACACTCAGTATCTAAAGTGACTAAGCCATCAAGAGATGCCCAAAAACAAGTGTCCCTCAATCAAACATGCATAATCAACACCTCTCTCTCAATCCCACATTTGCTTTGGCCAAAGTATCATTAATCTCTCAGTTCTTTTAACCCTCAGTAACCCCCCCTTTCTTATGGCATAGGATCAGACCGCCCCAATTTAGGGGTATGCCTGCCCCGCCTAAGCAAGTGTACGCACAACTAGACTGCCCAAACTTAGGGGTATGCCTAGCTTACATGACTGAAACGTATGTCCAGATTGGCCCAACTTAGGGGTATGCCTCGCCCAACATAAACTATGAACATAAAGCATATGACCAGACCGCCCCAACTTAGGGGTATACCTGGCTTCTGCCTAACTGACGACATGAGGCATAAGGCTACACTGCCCCAACTTAGGGGTATACCTAGTCAACCTTAAATGAAGTCCACGTACGGTATAGGATTAGACTGCCCCAACTTAGGGGTATACCTAACCTGCCTAAACAGACACAAACAACGAATGGTCAGACTGCCCCAGCTTAAGGGTGCGTCGAACCTCCATAGCATCACGACAAAAGGCATGCCACTAGGCCGCCCCAACTTAGAGGTACACCTAGTTTAGCCCATACAATTTAGGATACATAAGGCAATGTGATCGAACCGCCCCAACTTAGGGGTACGCCGGACCTGCCTAACAAGTTACAGACGACGTATGACTAAGCCGCCCTCACTTAGGGGTACGCTTTAGCCTTCGTAACAACAGTTCAAACAACCACAAATACTTTGAACAAACTTCACAACTTTCTTCTTAGCCAGATGGTCAGACCTGCCCAACTTAGGGAGACATTCAACCCTACCTTGTGTTTAAAAGGGAAATAAAGAAGTTTATACTAACTTTCTACCCTTTTATGTTATCACGGGCATAGGACTCAAACGCCACAACTTAGGGGTACGTTCAGTCTGCCCGAGTTACCTTCTCATCATACTCTTTATTTGCTTTCCTTCTCTTTTTGTTCTACCTGACTTATTGACTGGACCTCCCAACTTAGGGTGCCAGCCTGTCAAATGCAAATATAATATAAAAATATATATATATATACGGGTACGCCTAATCTCATGTCGGTGTCGCCCTCAAAATAAAACTCACAGAACTGGGTCTATGCAACTTAGAATATCCCAGTCCTACTTCAGTAACCCACAAAAAACATCAGGAATCTGAGCCTTCCCAACTTAGGGCGCCTGTCCTCGTGTTCAGAAACTCCAAAAGAAACAAGTAGCTGGACCATCCAACATAGGATAGGCCCTACTCTCAAAAGGTCATACATTCAACCCAGCAGACAAAAATAAAACATAGCACTGAACCCACTTAAATTAGAGGGATTCAGCCTTGGGTTGACCCGGTCAAACACAAGCAAAACACCTTCCTCCCACCTCCCCCCATTCATTATGTCTGAATTCACACAAATAATATGGGTTTTTCAACTCAAAACAAACAAAAGTAGTTAGCTCTCTCAATCATACTTGCAGGCAAATAGCAAAAGGTAATATAGATTAGGGCATGGCATCACACGTGTAAAACGAGTTTATACCTGAGTGTTCCCTGCCTCCAGAACCCCGCTTGGGCTCCTGCAGAGCTCCCACAATCAGTGGGCAGACTCCCCACAGAGTCTTGGTGCGATCCTACGGGTTGCAATCCCGGCTGCCGCCTTCCTCTCATAACTTTATACTAGACTTAAGAGTAAGAAGGGCAGGAGGAGGGGTTTCACACGCTCGAGATGCAGGAGAGGGACAAACTCAACTCATAGGAGAGGGCCTTGAAATCTTCAATCGTCTTAGGGCCCCGCAATGGTAACCAATGAACGCAGCAAAATAGCTTGACCACGACCAGAAAGCAGAGTACCTCCCTCCTGACAAACCTCCAAGTTGCAGCAATGATCCATTTTACCCGAACCGCCGCTATGCAGCCAAGAAGAAAACACATTTGAATAGAGCACACCCCCGTGCTCTATTCGGAGTGCAGGTGAGACTCCGTGATACTTAGTCAAATGATGGCGCACACAGTAGTCGTGTGCAACAGCCAAGCGAAGTGCAATGCCCAACAACGAACTCGACGGTGAACCATAGTAACACGCAGAAATGCACAGCAAAGTGCAGCGCTGCTCAATAGTACGTCGAGTCAACACACAGCATTGCCACGACAACCTCGGCAATGCAGAATGCTGCAAGAAAAATTGTGTGTAGCAGCAGCACCCCCTTTCGAGTAGGCCAGCAAAAGTCTATCGAGTGATCTACAGTCTGATCCCGTTGATGGATCAGCAGTCTCAAGTCTGAGAAACCAAATGTCTAAATGAAAAGCAACAGAAGTCAGAGATAGCACTGTGAAGAACGGATAAGACCAGTTGCTTTATTGTATTACCTCATAGGGACGTCCATGTAACAACTATTTGCAGCTAAACAATCAGCTATCACGACAAAGACCACGACTCTGACCGTAATAGTAACAATAATCCCCAAAATAGCAGCATAGTAGCTAGAACAATCAAACCAGTGATAGTCGTACACCAACTAACAGCAACAGACGTACCAGCAATGACGTGGCCCTTGCAAATTCAGCCCACGCCTCAAAGGAAACACAGGTTGAGTTCTGTTCAAGAATCAGTAGCAAACGTATAGCATTGCTCACAGCAGAAATGTATGCGCAAAGTATAGGAACAAGCAGTTTGCTGCCGCTATTCAAATTGAGAATAGCCGGAATGTTGTCCCCTGCAGTTTTCTCGAATCCAAGGTAGTAGTAGCACACCGGATCGCGAGTTGGCGTAGGTAGGTACTTCTCTCTCTTCCTATTTGTTCTCCTTGCCTTCTCTACTTGCTCACTTCCTTTTTTCTCAAGTGCACTGAACTCAAACCCCAACCAGGCTCATACTGTTTTAACACCTGACCTGACTGTAATGGTTGTTGACCTTTTTATTCAAACCAAGTGAGGTGCTTACAACGCACATAATTGCTGCCTCCTGAAAGGATGTTAAACAAAATTTTGAAAGGACGACAATTCTGAGCATGGAATCAAACCTCAACTTTGGTAGAGCAGCCGGAGGCAACCTTGTTGAAGTCAATCGTAAAGACGAGTTGCAAATAACCATGACCATGGGATTCTACTATACGCCACGACCTTGCCTTCTCATCTTTTTTTCTCCACTTCTAACCTATCTTCCTTCTCTCTTCTCCTCCTTTATCGATCTAGTCTCTCTTAAACACTCCCTGGACTTTCGATTACCTTTTCATGCATCTGGTCACAATCGAGGCCGAACGCAGACAATCGAAAAGAGCGGCATACGAAAAGGCTCTGTCGCTTTTTACTTCCTTGGTTCTTCCCGCGTTTGTTTCCCAAGTGTATGCACAGATGCCTCCTATACATACCTCGCTCCTCTTAAAGAGAGCACTATCGCCATGTGACAGCAAATGACCAATAATCGTGAAGGCAATGAACCGCACTACAAGGAGGGAAGCGGGTATGCAATTTCGCGGAGGCCGGCCATGATCTCTGATGAAAAAGGGACACAATTTTCAAAGGAGGATGAACGTGATGAAGGCCGCAACCTTCGCGACGACAACCTCCGTAGTAGGGCTCTTACTACTACTCGTCCAGGCGACCTTTGCGACGACAATCTCCGTAGCAGGGCTCTTACTACTCATCAATTATGCAAATTGGGGACGAATCTTCCACTAAAACATGGGAGGATACGTCCTCGACTCGATCATACTCTGCTGGTACCTCTCTTAGCAAGGTGGGGATGGTTTTTATGCTAGAACTCAGGTAGATGCATGCTATATCAAAGCAACCACCCTGGTGAGAACAAGCTAAGTGCGGATCTGTAGGATATAGGCAAGTATGGCGCGCACGCTGAGAATAAAAACCAAGATTTAAAGGAACAAAAATCACGACAATAAGAAAAAGGCCTCACTAGGACGAAGAAAACAACGATCCCAAACAATGGAAAACATAGGCAACATGATCCTAATGATCACCAGGAGATGGTTATGACGACGAAGATCTTCTCTTGACCGAGAAGAAGGTCTTGATAAGGCATGTGCCCATGCACCTCACTCTTCTACTTACATAATACAAAAGTGAGTGAATCTTCTACCAGAACGCGATCAGGTACATCCTCAATTTTCCCCGTAAGAGCAACGAGCACCGCAGTTTTCAAGTTTTCGAATCGTGTTGTATGTGCTCGTCTGCGAGATCGGAGAATCAGCCCGCCACGTTTCCGTTGGCTGTCCTCAACACGGCATGTTTCGTCGTTCACAGTGCGAGTGCTTACCACACAGACCGTCGTCGTCGAGATCGCCTTGGCCGATCTTCTTGGAAGTGCGTTTACGCACACACACACACACACACACACACATAGCACCTGTCGCCAAGGAAATTGGTGATACAACACGATTCGAAAACTTGAAAACTACGCTCCCTCTTACTCGCACTGCCTCACAGTTTTCTAATCATGTTCCTCCTTCCTTTTCACCTCCCTTCCTCCTTCGTCAACTTCCTACTTCCTTGAGTTCAGAACCTGCCCTTGACTCTTTTGCCGGCCGCCCTTGCCGCGACCAATGGCCTTTTCTTTGATTATTGCAGCGAGGTTGCTACCGTTTGCACTATCCTCGCTATCCGTCTCATCCAGAAGATCGGAGAGGTCTCGGTTTGATTCCCATCGGAATCAACCATCATCGATGGACTACCCTTCTTCTTCCTTCCGTCTATAGCTGTTTGCTGAGCCCTTCTAACTTAGTCTTAAATCTAAGGTCTTGTTGCTAAAGACCTTGAGGGTATGATATTCGATGCTGGCCTCGCTAATCATTAGATCCTTGATGTATGTGGGAAGATATCTCAAGAACATGGTTAGGAGGACTCAGGGATCGTAGTGAATTCTCAGAACTACCACCAATTTCTCTATGGCACTAGTGAGGCCTCACGCTGAGGGTTGTGCAATCGCGCCTCCACAAGTCCATAAAGCTTTCTAGAGTTTGGGTCTGGGCCCAATTGTTCATTCGTCTGGCGAATCCCTTTGTCGCTATATGCCATTAACCATCTAGTTGTCGATCCTTCCAAGTAAGAAGCGGCGATGATCACCTCCTTCTCACATAAAGTACGCTTGGCCTTCACCCACAATGGAACTGTCCTCAACCAAGTGTCAAGGGCCTTATCCTTCTTGTCTCCTGTGAAGACAATCGGGGGTCTCATTGGGGTCTTTGGGTCCAAGGTTGCTATGGTCCAGTCTGTCCGGCTTGATGAGCCGGTTGCTGGACCAACTGTTGCCCTGCAGCTGCAGCAGCTGGACCTGAGGATGAAGAAGCAATAGTCTATGCTGCTGCTGCAGACGTACCACCTGGTACGACACCATATAGAGGGACAAAGGGGCATGTCATCACCGGTAAAGGGACTGACGATGGAAATGCTGCCTGAGGTCGGACGCTGGGCCCACCAAGTATGGAGGGGTGTGGTCCTCCCCTTCCCTGCATGGCATTCAATATCTGGTCAAGGGTATCTTGGATGTCATCCAGCTTGCTGTCCATGTACGCATACACGCTCAACATGCCTGCCTTGAGGATTTTGGCAGTGTCATCATGGGTAGAGTCGTCTAGCCCTTCTAATGCAGGTTTGTCTTCCCTTCTGTTCTCTAATCTGGCTTTTCTCTTTTTAATCTTTGGTAGCTTCCTTCAATTCGTTCTCTAACTGTAAGCGAATGACCTCCACTTGCTGGAGTTTTATAACCTCTCTAGTGCGTGAAAGTGACTGGCTGTACTGCGAGCCTGTGTTCTGACTGGACTAAGTGCCTGTACTCGTCCCACTGCACGTAGCCTGTGAACTGGACTGCATGCCTAACGTCTGCCGACCCTGAGATGTAGCAGTAGAGGTCGGCATTGCTTCGCCATTGCTCGGCTTCTGCCGCCGCCCGAACCTGCTCCGCTGCTGCTGCCTCCCTAGCCCTCTGCAAATGGTCAGCCTCAGCCTCCCGTCTTATATACCTTTTTCGCCCCCGGATGGTAAAGCTTGATGCACGATCTGTATTTTAAGTGATTCCAATCTTGTCACCCTTCTTCCTTCAGACCTCTCCTCTCCACTACCTTGTCCGCTTCGGCTAGGCAAATCACTATCTGCACTAGTGGCCTCGTTGGGGCCTACCACAACATGTGTCTGATCGATTTTAAAAATCAATAAAAAATAAAATAAATATTCGGCAAGCCGCGTAGGCTACCGATCAAGTTGTGTCGACGACATTTACACATACTAAAGAAATGATCTATTTCTACTTCGATCAGTTCTCTCACAGCAACTTCAGACAAAATTGGCTATGTTAGTATTCTACAGTTCTATTCTATGGCCGTCTGTTAGGTGTTAGCAGTATGTCCACCATAACTAACAAAAATAAAAATAAATTAATTGCATGTATGCAGAAATGAAAATTATGGTGTTTGTGTACGAGCACCAATTGGAACCTTTCCTTCCCTTGTATCCGACGATCCCGACTTGCATCATCAAGCAGTTGTGTCTAAGGTGTGCATATCGGCTCACCCCTGTGCCCAGGAAACCGCTTATGACCAGTTCTGCCCTTTGTTTACCCTCGTGTGCAACTAGCCTTACATCCGATGATCTGGCTGATCAAGAGGCAATTTATGGACATCCCCCGAAGTCCTCAAAAATTATTTAACGTCGCAGACAGGACGATGATCAAAGCTAGATCTCAGATCCCACCAGAGGTTTTTTCTAGACGGTCTGGAACACGTCTGGACTAGTCAGTCCACGTTCCCTCTACAACGCAACAAAGAGCTCAATGGACAATGCAAGATGGCCTATGTGCACTACTCCCTTGGGTTGGCATGGTGACCGTGACCCGTGCTTCGTTCAGGGCCCTTCAGAGGCACCACCCTCTCCTTCCAGATGCGGCACCAGGACGAATGTCCACTCTCAAGGTAGAGCGCTCACGACTCCTGACCAAGAAGAGGACTCTCAAGTCGAACTCACTTCCTCACGGTAAGAAAAGAATGAGATGGGAAGATAAGGTAAGGGAACAACATACCTGAAGATAGCTGCCAACCACAAATTTCTCACCAATTGAGCCGACGTGATGACCGGTCATAGCCTTGGTACCACACACAATGCCATGGAGTGCCACCTCAACAAAAATGCCATGTCAGCATGCTCTCATCATTCCACATACATCTGTTGTCGCCACAACTCCCACACTTTCACCACAACCTTTCGGCGACACTCCCCCCTACCGGTAGTCGCCCAAACAGCCAACGCCAGTGTATCCCTGCTGCGTAGAAGCTTCGTCAGCACACGAACTAAGGAAGTCACCAGTGTCGAAATGGCGATATTGAACCAGCTCCGATACAAAATTGCAAGGAATATGAGTGAGAGCGATAGACAGAAATGCAAGTTGCAAAATCACGAAGTAGACCAGATAGTCACAAACCAAGCAGAGAGCACAATGCACCAAGATACCATCCAAGTAAGAGCGCAACACAATGAACTCGTGTGCTAATATCGATACCCTTTGGTTGCACCAACACAATATCCAATGTCGCACCTACTGTCTGGCGCCCAATGCCCAACCTACACCTCAACCAATCTACTCCTATCAATGTTCATGCAACTGGATTACATCGAAGTTGAAGACCATTGTACGTGACGTCATCACCAATGCAGACCGCCAGCATACACTAGGTACATTCTCTTTGCTCCCCTCATCCCACCTTGACTCCTCTCGGCGTTCGCCTCCTACCCGAAGACCACCATCGCCATCACCTGCTACAGGCACGCGTGGCCCGGCTATGGCCGCCATGTGCGCGCTGCCACCGCAGCGCCATGTCACCTCTTAGCACCCACGTGAGCCTTGGCCAGCCCGCACTACCACAGCAGCGTTTGGCAGAGCAGCAGCGTGGCCGCAATGCCTGCTTGAGCTAGAATGCCTCTGCCTGGGCAGGGCACTTTCCTTTATGGAAAGTGCGACCTCGTGTTCAACTGCGTGATCCTGTCTGGACGAGTTTCCAATAGCTTCTAGTTGGGCCCCAGTGTCTGCGCCTAGGTCCACTTTTGTTGTTACGGGCCTGGGCCCTTTACCGTGGGGCACATCTAGGCAGCCCTCCAGGCTCCTAGTGTTTGCCGCATTCTCCTTGACTCGCGGGGCATGTGTGACGACAATGTCGCATTCTCATTGGCCTGCGACTAGTCTATGATGGGTCGGCCTCCCAGTGCCCAAGGCGCAACCGCCTGAGCCTTGGGCTCAGCTGTACAGCAGAACTCTTGCTCTTGGAAGGAGCCTCTGAAGGCTCACGTAGTTCTTTACCAGCTGGCGTGCTGCAACTGTCTGATACACCACATATGGAAAATGTCGTAAGTAGGCCTCGTGTGCATATTCAAACCCACCTTCACTTAGGGTGGGCACAATGCTTGCTGGGGGCCACAACCCAGAACACCTGCATGTCTGTAAAGGCCCCCTGAGGGCTCAGTCCTCGCATGAGGTCAATAAAAATCACTATATAACAATCGCTATTTAGCGGCCTGTGACCAGCAGCCAATTTGGGCCCTCCGTTTCGTTGAGGAGAGACGGTCGAGATTGGCTGCTGATCGTTTTCGATGTCATCAACTCGCAATCTGGACCGTCTTCGGCGTTGAACCGCACGGTCCAGATCGCGTGTTGATCGCTTTGGAGACGATCGCTGGGCCGGTAGTGAATTCCTGCTGGACCGGTAGGCCCTCGACCGAAATTGCCACACGTGGCACCTCCTAGGCCAATTTTGGATTGGACTAACATTTTTTTGCCAGGCTGCACCAAAAAGAAACGGCGAAAGGTACACACGGGGTTGAGGGCTATGACGCTACTCTACGCTACTGGACTTCGACTCTCTACGCTCGACTCTACTGTTCCCTGCTACAATCAAATTTGCTACTCTCTCTCTCTCTCTCCCCACACATTGGCTACACTCGACCTTACACAAAGGCACCCTACAGCATCGACCAAATTTCCCTCCTGCGCACACCTTCCCTCCACTCCGCGCCCACTTTGGACCCCCTCTCGGCCGACCTTCCTCCCCCTCTGCGACCAACTTCCCTACCTCTCGCTCCCACTTTCCCTACTCTCTGCGCCCACCTTCCCTCCCCTCCCCGCCCACGTTTCCCATCTTCTGTGGCCACCTCAGCTAAGATGACAGCGAGCGAGCGAGCGAGCGAGAGAGAGAGAGAGAGAGAGACTCTAAGCTACGATGACAACGACGACCTACGACAAAAAATAAAAAAGGCTACACTGGACTTATATGTTGGATGGCTACGACGCTACTCTATGCTTATTGGACTTCGACTCTCTACACTTGATGCTACTCTACGTCATGGTAACCCCGGACCCAGACATTGGACACACTTCGGCGCCAGTGTCTGGACCGGTCCGGACTGTTCGGTGATCCGGACAGCACCGGACACCGGGCGGTTCGGACCAGCTTCAGTGGTTCGGGGATGTCCGGACCAAAAAAAAAAAAAAAAAAAAAAGGAGGTCGGGAAGGGGGGGTGGTGGTGTTGGCAGGGACTCGCCTGCTTTGCACTTCGAAGTTCAGTCTGCAGAGCAACTATCTTGCTGCAAATCAACAACCACATTCAACTAACAGGCACGAACGTTTTGAACAGTGCAAAGCAGGCACAAGATTACAAAAACAAAAAAAAAAAAAGATAAAAAAAAGTCAAAAGGTTTAATAAAGTCTTCAGATTAGTAGCACTGTCAGTGCTCTCTCTCTCTCTCTCTCTCTCTCTCTCTCTCGCTTGCGGGTTGCATTAGTGGGATGTCTTGTGGAGTTTAGACAGGGGTTCTGATTCAGAGTCGCCCTCCTCCTTCGAAGAACAACCATCTTTCTCGTCGCCTTTCGCCTTCATCCTCCTTGCCACTGTCATCAGTCCCATCGCTGCCACCGCTCCTGTCGTGACCATCGCCACTGCCATCACTTTTGTCACTGCTGCCATATTTTTGATCACCGCCGCCACCACATTCATCATTGCTTGTCCCTTCTGGCGCTGCCTCCTCCTCTTGCACAAGCTCCTTTTGCGATTGTCCCCACTTTGTGGTTCCACGTGCGGGTGCTGGACCCCTTGCCAAATTGCCACCTTCCACATCCTCAACCTCCTTCTCACGTGTCCCCCCTTGAGTTGCTTCTTCCTCTTGCACGGGCTCCTTTTGCGGTCGTCCCCACTTTCTTGTGACATGCGCGGGTGCAGGACCTCCTGCCAAATTGCTACCTTCCACGTCGTCAGCCTCCTCATCACCTGTCCCGCCTCGAGTTGCAGCCTCATTCCGAGGTCTCCCTCTCCCTCGTTTGGCTGGGATCGAGGGTGGTGCACATGCAATTGCCCTCGCAACTTTGTATTTGTTGGCATGCTCAACAGTCATGGTCCTTGTGGCCTGATCCAACTCGTGCAAATGTCTCCGGGCTAGAAACTTGGAAGCCTTTGTGACCTTCCTCCATGACTTGTTGAGCTGTCTCTCGAGCTCAAGCAGATTGCTGCGCAGCCGATGACGTTGGATTGTGACGTCCTTCGGAACAGGCGTTTGTGGTGCTTCAACAGGATTGTCGTCATCATTGAGCTCGAGTCAGCGTTCTCACTTGCATCGCTAACCGGCTCTGTTCTGTGCAGCCGGGCACGCCACTCCACCAACCGCATTTGTGCATCCGTGGCCATCTCATCCCGTGTGAGATCTTTGACTGGTTCATCCACTTACCATTGCGTAGAATCCTTATCAGCCTTTGGTTTCTATCAAGGGATCCAACAAACGCTGGTTCCATCTGTCAAAAACCACCGTGCTAAGCTTGATGGCGCCGAGGTTGTTACGGAGATGACTATGAATTCGTTCAAACAAGCTCCAGTTCCTCTCACAACAAGAGGAGGAGGATGCTTGCTCCAAGCAGACGGACGGCTTGCTTGTGGAGGATGGGCATGTCTCTGCACCACTTCCTCCACCACCTCGCTGGCTGCATCAGACGGGCTTGTGTCCTTGCATCTTCACAACTGTCCCCCAATGCCCTCAATCCAAGATAAAACCTTTGCGTCGACCTCAACAAAAGACGATTCTTGCACCGCGAGTAAAGCCACGTCTAAAACCCATCCGCAACCTCTGCATCCGTTTTTGGCTGACGCTCTGTACTCCGGATCCAAGAACAGCGCAGCACAATACAGCGGTGATGTCATTTCATTCCAGCACCGCATGATGATCTCCTCGAGTTCTTCCTCCGCTTCGGCAAAGTGCTTGCTCTCCTCAGTTTCTCCAATGCGTTGTCCATACGGGCGTTCACTTTACTGATGGTGGGACCTGTGTCGTCGACCTTCTTCAAAAGTTTGAGCAGGTTCTTGGACGTCTGCATCACCTTCTCGACATCTTCGTAGAAGGTGTCGTCCAAGATGGAATGCGTAGCCTTCACGAACAGTTCCCGCAGCGAAGTTTGCACGATCTCTGGCTTCCAGTCATCATCCGTCACACACGCACATAGTGGCATGTACAACTCCTGCAGGCTCGACATCATGATGAAGTTGGTGGCAAATCGGGTCGCACCCGGTTTTGACATGACACTGCCGTTGGAGTAGTGAATCAGGAGGTCCTGCACCCGCAAATGGTTCGTGAAGAACCTTACAAGCTCAGATGCCCTTTTCATAATTGCACTGACTCACCCAATCTTCGCGAAAGACTCAAACATCAAGTCGAGGGAGTGTGCTGTGCACAAGACATAGAAGACATGAGGGTAATCTGCTTCAATCATTCGCCCCGCAGCTGCGCAAACAACAGCATTGTCCATAATGACCCGCACCACTGCCTCTACACCTATCTCCTCTATTGCCCTCTTCAAAATGGCGTAGTATGTTGAGGCGCCCTTGTTGCACCGTGGCATACCCAACTTCTCCCAAAGATGGAGTTTTTAGGGAAGGAGACCATCACGTTGATGTGTGGTCTCTGTTGGCGATTTGTCTGACCATCAAGCTGCAACATGCAGTGAGTGGTTGGTCACTCCTGTCGCAAGTCCTCCACCCTCTTCCCGACCTTGCCCCTTGTTACTTCAACCCTCTTCGTCCTTGCATTTTCGAACTTCGCATACCTGAAGCCTTTCAACGCAGTCATTAGCAGGTGCATCATTTTGTCCCAGTATTCGCTCTTCATCATGTTGAACACGATGCATTCGGCCATCATCCAATTGTCTATCGTGCGCTGCGTTTGCTCGTGTGTCGTAATGACGGTGGCGCTGTCCGTGATCGTCGTCTGGGGGAGCCCGACTGCAGAACTCAACGGATCCACAAGTCGTGCCGTCGACGTCCGCGGATTCGTCTGATGGAGCCCTATCGCAGGCCCTGATCGATCCACAACTCTTGCCGACATCCACAAAGCATTCTCATCCTTGAACGACGACTCCGTTTCGGGCTCTCCCATGCTGGCCCCCAACCCGGGCCAGGACAGCCTCAACGTTGCATCTTGACCCTTCGAGGCTGTCCTGGCCATGCGCGATTTCAGACACAGACTAAATATTGAATTGTGATTTAACACGGACTTACAGAATTGAATTCTGACGGACAGAACCCAAGTAATGACTCACCCTAGCCTAGCCAAGCTTCAGCTATGGCAGCGCAGAATTCAAATTTTCAATATCACTGGCAACAGGACCCTGAACAATCCAAATCACAGTACAATATGCATCACTACACTGAAAAGCAGTCCCAGATGAAAGTTGAGTCAGGAAGGAGGTCAAACAGGGTTGGTAGAAGTCGAAGAAGATAGGTAGGGGAAGTTGGATATGGCTGTCTCATAGTTTGAATTTCGATTTTCAACTGTCTACTGCCTGACAGACCATATTTCGCTATTCTAAAAAGAGCCCCAGAATTGCCGCACAGAGTAGAGTAAGGAACACACTTACTTCAGGGATATCTCTGAAGGGGATGCATGAAACCCTGGCTATGTCTGTCTCCTAGGACCCATTTCGCCAGTTTCTTCTTCTGACTGTACCCAGTGTTCCCACCTATGAAACTCTCTGAAACTAGGTGATCCTGTAGATCTTCCTGTGGCGCGTCACCCTCAACTGACAGATTCAGTGAATCTGGACTCCCAGATGCCAATAACTGACACACTCAGTGCAGCGCTGCTCCAACCTGTACTGCGCTGCTTGGAAATTGGCTATCCTGACCCAATTCCAAAATCGCGACACCCTGGGGTCACTTCCTTGCCAATCGCCAATTCTCAGATGAGCTGCCAAGCTAAAAATAGCCTCCTCAGAGCCTCCCAGGCCTCTGAGCATCACTCGCCACTCATTCCTGCACAACCCTAAGCAGGAATGTGTCACCCTCTGTCCGATGCTTCTCGCCACACACTTACCACAACCACCCTCACTGTCGCCAACCCTGAAGATGACAAATCGCCATGAAGTTCAATTCCAGTATCTTGCCAGATGATGATGGTTGCTCCAACTCATCAATCCCTTCACTGTCTAGATCAAATCGCTCCGATACCAACTGTTATGATCCTGGTTACTTGTTGTCAAAAGACCAACACTCACTCGCATAGACTTCCACGTATGCCCATACATACACAGAAGGAAGGGGAGAGGATGGCAGTATCACACCGCACAGGGAGAGATAAACACAGCGGAAGACTTGACCATGCAATATGACAGAAAACGCTGAAAGTGGAATTCGCTCTACTGAATCATCACAACCAGTCACAAAGGAAAGCCGAGTAGATCACATCCAGGAGACAATGAAGAAAAGATAGTTCACACACAGTATAAACACTGTTTATAAAACTCAGAGTCTCGAAATGTCAGAATAACCCCAGAACCATGGTGCACTGCTCAGAAGTGAGCAGCGCTTCACTCCCCAACCCTGAGTAACCGCTATTACTATCCCTGAGTCCCTGAAACATCAAGCGCCACCCATACACTGCCTCCAGAGGGAATCACCACCCTGAAACAGGCCTCTGAGGCCAAGCGCCTCTCAGAGGATGAAGTAGAAGACCAGCGCCACAGTGTCCGATGATGATGAAGTGCCAGAGGACCTCCGGGGTGGAAGTCTGTAGCAGCGCCACCTCTCCTGACAAAGACGAACTCTGAGGAAGAAAGCTGCAGCTATGGCTGCAGCGCCAAACTCCCAGAGACCCTACTTCTGACGAGGGTTCAGCAGGGCACCAACTTCTCTCGCCTCCAGCAGACTTCAAATAGACCGGACCTCTGGACAGCCCCGCGTGCTGTCAGAGTACACCGTAGGTCCCAATGGTCGACTCTCCGCAGGTCTGGCTATGTCCGTCTCCTCCAACGCTGCAACTGTCACCACTCCAGTTCATGCGTTGCGCAGAAGCGACGTACACAGTACCAACTGCCAAAAGCCCCGAACCGATGTCTACAATCTATCTATAGACTTACACTACCCTAGCCTAGACCTAGACCGGACTGACTGGACAGACCGGTACCGTTTCAGTTTCGGCCTCTTGGCCTGTCTCCTACCCGGCTATAGGCTATAAGGTCGTCTATTGGCATAGGCCTTTAGGGCCTGTCCGTCCTAGGGGTAGCCCGGGCCTGCTATTCGCAGTTAGGATAGCTGTAGGAAATCCTATTTAGTGTGGCCTATATTTTATCGAATTTGCAGTTAGGTCCCTCACGAATTTCCCTACAGGCAGGTCTCTCGGTTAGCCCTCAGCCAAACAAAATAACAAATCTGACCTACCTATGGTACAGCCTCAACTCGATGGGCTACAGGCCACCAAAACCAGCAAGTCATTGCACCTTTCCAGTTTTGGCCAATCAGCCTCTTTTGACTTCGGGACCTTGAGCCTGAGATTTGAACTTGGGGTCTGTGATGTGACAATGCCTGTCAAAGAGAGTTGCCTTTATATTTTGTTCTATTTTTTCCCTGTGCTAGATGACCATTCTTTTTGAGGTAAAGTTTAGTAACGACTTCTGGGGGCGAGGTCCCGCCAGCAATTATCCTGAATGTGGCATTTGTGCAAGGAAGATAAGCAATAGCGAACTTCAGCAATCACACAGCATCATACACACAAGACCAGATAGTTGCGACCTTGAACCAACAGCAGAATTGCATCACGAGTTTCACCAAATAAGAAGACACCAAGAGCTCAAAATTGCCGATGCTGGTAAAGTCTCATCATCATCATCAATGGAGAACCAATGTTGATATCCTATCTGGCGCTCGGCGCCCAGACTACAGATGGCAAATCCTATCTAGCCTAGACCACAATGCCGAATGATGACGTCAACAGCCTTCCCGAAGTACGAGCATACAGCGACCAATGTCGCACGCTTCCAGCACCAGGTATGTCTCTCGCCGCACTCACAACCTCGTTCCCCAACACACAGATGCCACTTGCACCCAAGGACCACCCTGCGCCACACCCAGCTTACAGCAGCGCAGCTCGGCTATGGCTGCCTGCTCTTTCCCTGCTCGCCCGTGAGCGCGTAGGCGACAGCCAGCAAATAGCGCAGCATGCAGCCAGCACCCGAATAGCGAATGCGGAGGCAGGCCCTTCGCTATATCAAAGTGGCCTGCCTGCGTCCAGTCCCAGGATGCTTCCAGTAGGCCCCGGTAGCCTGAGGCCCAGCACGAACGAGAACAGGCCTTGGGCCTTAGTTGGTTGCATGTGCCCAACTGCCTTTGGCCTGTGTTCGGCCCAGGACCTGTATCCAGCCAGGGCCTGCTTTCCATACATTCACAGGCGGCCCAGGGCCTGGGTTCTCTCAACCAACTGGCGCTGCGCAACTGCCTGAATTTCCTTGAGTTGCGTGGTGACCAAAACAGGGCCCTGAGGGCCTCGTCGAGCCTGCCTTCACGTAGGGCGGCCGACTTGCTTCAGGGGCCATAAGGGGCTCATAGAGGCATTGGCCTCGCGCATTTAACCCTCAATCTGGAGGATTTTGTGGAGAGAGGCAGAAAATTGCGACCGATCTGCTTCTCTGCATCTCTTCATAAAAGACATCCAGATTCGGACGCTCAGTATCATCCTCTTTGCTAGTGGGACCGCACTCCTGGAGAGTGGTGAAAAGTATTAGAGGGGCATGGCTGGGTTTTGCTGTGCCGTGAAGGGTGCATATGGAAATTGACTCCTCGAGTCCTTGTCCTTTGGACTCTGTCATCACATATGGTCTATTCTTGTCTTTTTGTGAACTTCCTCTGCTACATTAGGGCATGCTGACACTAGGATTTTTGTGATTCAGCTCCGGCTGTAATTGTGGTCAGATACGTGTTTGGGGGAATGTAATTGTGATACATCGAGCATTGTGAGTGTACTCGTACTGTGTCTTTCAGGAGATTTGGTTTACATGGGAAGAAATTGTTGTCACCTTCTGAGTCCTGTTCTTTTCATTCCAATCCTTCTCCTCCTCCTCCTCCTCCTCCTATTGTGACTTTCGGTCTTGGTCTTTTTTTTTCCTGTCGTTTGCAGAGCGGACTTGCTCGGCTTGCCACGTTGCGGTGAAGCTGGATGACACGTACGTGCTGGATGATTGTGATCACCCTGTTTGTCATACCTGCCTCCATTCCCATGTGATCGATTACTTGGCGACTTGTAGGCCGGCTTCAGAGGCGACAATTGATGACGTCCTGAAGGGACAGAAGTGCCCTTGTTGCAGGTAGAATGGTTCCTTTGTTTTTTTGGGTTCTTTCAGTTTTTTTCTTAAAGGATATTCCAGTGGAGGAGTTCACTTTTGTATGATGCATATAAAATGGATAATCTATACAATGCTTTATCCATTATGATCCCCTTGTGGATCTCATTTCCTCCCCCTCCCCTGCCCCTCTCCCTTCCCCCCCCCCTCCCTCCCTCTTTCCAAAACCCCTGTGGCGTTCGCTTCTTTATTTCTGGTTTTACTACTGGGGCGTGTTTTGATTGGTGATTGTTTTCACACAGGGGCCCTGTGAAAAAATTGTGTGTGGTTTAAACCACGAGTACCTCGCCCATGATTTTTTTTCCGATGCGGCAGTTACTGCGCCGCTTCGGATGTAGAGGCCGTGCGTGCTATTGTTCTTCGAAGAAGGAATCTCACTACTATAACGGTAAGATTCTGAATGCTGTTTTGTTTTGTTTTGTTTTCTCGTCTTTTCCTTTTTTTATAGGCCCTGCCAGCTAGGCAGGGCGTATCCCGTGATGTGCTCAAACACTTTCCTTGAGGGTGCATTCATACTGGCACAGCGACAGATGTATCCAACCAGGTTCACAGCCGAAGTGGTAGTTCTGTTTCTATGTCTTCGTATTAGTTTCTGGATTCTGACAGAAGGTCATATTTCTTTTTCTCTGTCTTCTTGTTCTTTCCAGATTCTGACAATGAGGTCACGGGGCTGAGATGCCCTTACTGAGAGCATGCTCACACAAGCACTTCAAAGAACGTATCTAACTGCAATTACGTCCCTAGCATTGTTTTTTTTTTTTTTTCGTTTCGTTTTTTTTTCTTTTCTTTGCCAGTGGTATCACTAGGTCGGACCGTTCTGCTACTGGTACCTCCAGGCTCGGCAGGCTGAGCATACCAGTCGTGTGAGGGTCGGAGTGTGTAGCTGGGCGAGGTACTGGTGGTTTAAATTTCAAAATTATGAATGATGATACTTTGCAGCTTTGCCGTTTTAATTTTTAAATGAACGAGTGAACCCGGCCAAAGTGTACGAGAGAAGACAGTTGAGAAGAGACGAAGAGGGAAATTGAGGGGAGGGCGGGAAAGAGGAAGAGGAGGAATGTGTGTACCGGAGGGCATGGAAAGGAAAAACAAACACGCTACGCCCGTGGCACCCCTCTTCCTGCCCCCCATCTCTCTCTCACTCGAAAAAAAAAAAAACCCACCTGACATCTGCCCCTCCTCCTCCCGCTCTTCCTACTCTGCCCCTCGTCCCCCTGTTCCTACACGTCTTGCTCCTGCTCCCCCTCCTCCTGTTCCTTGTCCTCCCACCCATCGTCTTTCCCCTCCTCCACGCTTGTCCTCCTGCAACTCCTTCCGTTCGTCTTCACCCTCCTCGCTGCGCTCATCCTCCTGCAACTCCCCCCGTTCGTTGTCTTTTTTCTACCACTGGCAATCTTCCCCCTCCTCCTTGCATTCCTCGTGTTTTGTCGTTCTCCCCCTCCTCCTCTGCCCCCTCCCGCCCCTCATAGGAGATGGCACTCCTCCTCCTGCCGCACTTCCTCCCGTTCACCGTCCACGGCTGGAACATGGGGAGATACACGGCCATAATTTTTGTATTCCTGATCGTCATCCTCCCCGTCCTCCTCGTTCCCCTCCTCCCACTTGTCATCCCGCCCATCTTCCTCCCTCCTCCTCGCCTCCTCCGGCTCGTTATCCCACCCCTCCTCCTGCTCCTCCTGTGAAAATTTGGGGTGAATCTTCCGCTGGAGCATGGGGAGATACACAGCCATATTTTTGTCTTCCTGTCCTCCTTCCCCTCATCCTGCTCATCATCCCGCACTTGCTCCTCCCACTCCTCCTCCTCTGCAGCATGGGGTGAATCTTCCGCTGGAACGTCGGGAGATACACAGCCATATGATTTTGTCTTCCTGTATGTTGCCCTCCCCGTCCTCCACTTTCCGCCCCTGTTTGTCTCCTGTATATGCCCCTTTCTGGCAGAAGATTCGTTCTCATTTTGCATCTCTCTCTCTCTCTCTCTCTCTCTCTCTCTCATCTTCCGCTGGAACGTCGGGAGATGCACAGCCATATGATTTTCTCTTCCTGTATGTTGCCCTCCCCGTCCTCCACTTTCCGCCCCTGTTTGTCTCCTGTATATGCCCCTTTCTGGCAGAAGATTCGTTCTCATTTTGCATCTCTCTCTCTCTCTCTCTCTCTCTCTCTCTCTCTCTCTCTCTCTTGCCGCGTCGTTGGTGGGTCACATGCAAGCGCCCCGCCTGCCGCGGCATCGTAGTGACGCGCCTGTGACTTGTTTTTTTAATAATTTGGAGAAATTTTGGACCATTTCTCGATCTATGCGTGTCATCCGTGCGGAGGGGCCATGCTACACATACCCATTTTTTTACGTGGGCGTTGGCAAAAGCCAACAGCATACCAACGGGCATAGCCCATTTTGGTACACCCACTAACTGTTGAAAGACCGACCCAAGTTCGAATCCAGATGCAATCAGATGACCTGAATAAAATAATTCTGAATCACCCGGGGCGAATCAATTTAATGATGATATGTCCAGGCCGTTGCCCTTTGAAAAAAGAAAAAAGCCAATGGCATAATTCAGCCCTTAGCCACTTTGTGGTATTCCAACAAACTGTTGAGATGAAGACCTGAGATTGAGCATTCCCCCCACATTTTTTTTTTTCTTGGAAAATATAGGGGTTCCGGACAGGGGGTGCGGACCGGTCCAGATATTCCGGAATATTCCGGTTTTCCGGAAGTTCGGATGGGGCCAGGGAGTCCGAAGTCCTGTTCGCTGTAGCTATGGAATAAAGTAAAAAAAATTGTTGCGTATGGCTATGGCTACCAATGCGGGAGGAGAAGAAGAAGAAGAAGAAAAAAAAGAAGAAAAAAAAACCTGGCGTATGGCTATGGCTACCATAGGAGGAGGAGGAGGAGGAGGGGAGAGGTAGAAGAAGAAGACAGAGGAGCGGGGAGGAGGTAAAAGAAGAAGGAGGAGGGGGGTAGCGATTGAACAGTTCACGGGCGCCCACCGACAGAGGAGGGCAGCGGGAGAAGAAGAAGAAGAGTAAGGAAAAAAAAACCCTGGCGTGTGGCTATGGCTATTGTAGGAGGAGGAGGAGACGGGGAGAGGCAGAAGAAGAAGATGATGGAGGAGGGGAAGGAGGTAAAAGAAGAAGACGAAGGAGGAGGAGGAGGAGGAGGAGGAGGAGGAGGAGGAGGGCAGCCATTGAACAGTTTCACGAACTGTTCGCCCATGCTCTCTCTCTCTCTCTCTCTCTCTCTCTCTCTCTCTCGCGCGCGCGCATGCCTGCGTGCTCTTTAAGAAATGCCACACGCAGGCCAACGAGAGCCCATGCCCAACGAAGCACCAAGCGCCTCAACTCTCTCTCTCTCTCTCCCTCCCTCCCTCCCTCCCTCTCTCTCTCTCTCCCTCCCTCTCTCTCTCTCTCTCTCTCTCTCTCTCGCGCGCGCGCGCGCGCCGATAAATGTAGCGCACCCACGAACGAGAGCGCGGGCGTCCACCGAAAAGTGTGTGCCTCGTAACCAACAATGTAAAGAAGAAGACGAAGAAGAAGACGAAGAAGAAGACAAAGAAGAAGACGACGAAGAAGAAGAAGAGGAACTGCATACGGGAAGAAGAAGAAGAAGAAGAAGAAGAAGTATTGTGGCGCGCTGGCGGGGGGTCTATGTTACACCGGCGACAGCCTTGATGACAGGCGACAGGCGACGATGATGGTGGCGACGTTGATGATGGAGGCAATGACGATGACAGGTGATGGGCGACACGTGATGGGCCGATGGGGAGGGCGGACAGCGCGGCTTAGGCTGCAGGAGGGCGTAGGTAGGAGGGAACAGGAGGTAAGTCGAGGGGAGGCAGGAACACAGCCGGTAGGCGGTCGTGTAGGGGCTGGGCCGGTGGTTCCCGCCTCCAGGATTTGAAAAGGGCGGCCTTATCTTGGCCGCCGATCTTTCAACACGAGCGGTCCAGATAGGCAGCCCTTTTCAGGCCTCTTGGGTGGGCTACTGCACCCGGTTCGAATTTTTATCGGGCCAGGAGGCCCCTTCAACCTGCATGGGGACCTCCTGGTCCGAAAAAAATTCAGACCGGACCCTCGCCCGCAATGCGCTATGGTCGACCGGGGCGGAACCGGTCAGGTTCCAGTTGGGGGAGGGCCCCCCGATCGGACCGGGTTTACAACACTGGACTCAGCGCACCTTCAGTGCTTGCTGTGCTGAGTCCATTCACACTTTGTGATGATGGTTGCAGGCTTGTAGCCAGGTCCTGTCATTGTCCATGCTAAGTCAGGTCTTGGTATTTCAGTCTTCCACTGCGCTATTTTTGTATTGTCTCTGAGAGGTCAATTCTTGGTTCTGATCGATGCCATTAGGCGTGCGACAGTTTGGTATCGGAGCGGACCTGTGAGAGAATAGGATCTGCTCAGCAAAGTTATCACTTTGATTGATTGATTGATTGATCGGTGCAATTTTTTTTTCTGTGTCTCAGCTAATTTTCGTTTTCTGCGTCAAACATCTGTTTGCGCTAATTAACTAATTAGCGCTGATCCAGGATCAAGCGCTAGATCCTGACGTGCGATCCTAACTAGCGCTAATCCGGCGTCAGTGTCACTAGTTCGTAAAGAGTGCTGAGGATAATCTCAGTCAGGCACTAATCAAATTAGCACTAACTAAGATTAGGTTAGGTGGCAATAATTAGTGGCGGGCACCAAGCTAGTTTAGGCACTAATCAACTAAGCACCATTGAAGATTAAGACTGTGCTGATTGGTATCTTGCCTAATTAGGGTTAGGGATCTAACTGATTAGCGCTAATTAGGTTCTTTCCACGGATTAGTTAGGTGGAGCGCTTTGGAGTTACACCCTTAATTAACGCCCAAATTAAGGATCTAACCCTTAATTAACGCCCAAATTAAGTCATGAAATAAAACAAAAATTATAGGGGCGCATGCATACGTATCAGACAACGTAGAAAGATGTCTCGACATGGGTACAGTGGGCACACACAAAGAAAGAGAGTTGTACCTACCTGTAAGCTCTCTGCCTTCAGAACCTCGCCTAGGTTCCAGCAGATCTCCCGCAATCAGTGGGGCGAACCTCCCATAGAGGCCTTGGCACGGATTACGGGTTTCCAGCCCCGCCCGCCGCCTTCCTCTTGTAGCCAATGGACAAGACTCAGAGTAAGAAGGGCATAGGAAGGAACGTTACTGTCGAGATACAAGAAAGGTTCAGCTCAGACTCACGTGAGAGGGCCTTGAAACCTTCAATCGCCTGAGGGCCCCGCAATGGTGGCAAGACTCAGAGTAAGAAGGGCCTTGAAACCTTCAATCGCCTGAGGGCCCCGCAATGGTTTCCAGCCCCGCCTGCCGCCTTCCTCTTGTAGCCAATGGACAAGACTCAGAGTTAGAAGGGCATAGGAAGGAACGTTACAGTCGAGATACAAGAAAGGTTCAGCTCAGACTCATGTGAGAGGGCCTTGAAACCTTCAATCGCCTGAGGACCCTCTGACAAGCCTGTAAATTGCAGCAACAACCCCCTTGCAGAGTTTGATCACCCCTCTAAAGCCACAATGCCTTACCTCCGACCAAATTGCAGTTACGGAGCCTAAAAAGGATGCGTTGGAATAGAGCTCACCCCTTGTGCTCTATTCGACATGCAGGCAAAACTCAACAATGAAGAGCAGCAGAGCGTCGTGCAATGTGGAGCGCAGCACAACACTAGCGGCAAGACACAACAAAACGCGCGACGACTGCACAATGAATGTATGGCAAGTGGACAACAAACGTACAACGCCCGTGCACAGTGACGTAGCAGCAATACACACAACAACTCAGCATGTACACAACAAGTGTGACGAAACACAGCAGCAGCAGCGGTAAGGCAGAGATGAGTTTTTTTTTTTTTTAATTGGCACGTCACCCAACCCGCCCATAAGTTTTTAAGCACCGCCCGCCCTAAAAAAAAATAAAAAGAAATCTCAAGGTTACCCAACCCACCCGAGTGTTTTTTTGAAAATTTCCTCCCACACCCAACCTGCCCGTCACCCGCTGACCCACCCACACCTGCGAGAACAAAATTACCCGCCCGCACTAGTACCTAATTATTTTTTTCACCCGCACCCTCCCATTCCCCATTGTCTCAGTCCCTTCGAACATTTGCACGCACCCTAGCAACATGACATCCTTGGATGCCGGTGCAAAACTTTGAAGCATCTCTGCCTGTGGAAATTCGAATCGCTCCACAAGTGTGAAATTGGGTAGTGAACCTAAGGCTTGCCACTTGTTGTGGTAACGTGGTTAGGTTCGATTCCCCGTTGTTTTAATGGGAGCGAACATCTCGTTGTTTGGGCCGTGTTCCAACTCCCACCAGTAGAGTGTGACACATTTTTTCAAGGAGGACCCCAAATTTTGATTTACCACTTGTGCGTTTTTTTCTTTCGAGGACGACAACTTTTTTTCCCAGTGGCCCCAGGGTGGAGACTTTCCGTTTCCTGGGCCTCCAACCTTTGAAGTTCACTGATGGATCGCAACTGGGAAATATGTGGCTTGGGTCTGTGGGTCAGGTGACCCAGGCCGAGCGGTCACCCGCTTGTCACCCACCTATTCGGGTGACCCTGACCTTACATTGACCCGCCCGTCACCCACCCAGGCTTGCGCTCCTAGACCCACCCTCATCCCACCCATGCCAGCTTATCAAGACGCACACCTGACCCAAATCCTCGTGGGTGGGGTGGGTGTGGGTCTGGGTACCCGTTGCTCATATCTGCAGCAAGGTGCACAGCAGCGGCAACACCACTTTTAAGCTTACGCAACTTACAAACCGCTAGCAATAGCTCTGCTTGAATCATGAGCAACAACAAAAGCAAACACAATTATGTCACCCACCCATTCGGGTGACCCTGACCTTACATTGACACTCCCGTCACTCACCCAGGCTTGCTCGCCTAGAACCACCCTCATCCCACCCATGCCAGCTTATCAAGACGCACACCTAACCCAAATCCTCGTGGGTGGGGTGGGTGGGTGTGGGTCTGGGTACCCGTTGCTCATCTCTGCAGTAAGGTGCACAGCAGCGGCAACACGACTTTGAAGTTACGCAACTTACAAACCTCTAGCAATAGCTCTGCTTGAATCGTGAGCAACAACAAAAGCAAACACAATTATCCCAGCGGTCAACACTCTGGGGTCAACACTAAGTGACCAAAGCAGCAACAGTTTGGAATCGAGTGCGAGCGAAGCCACTTTGATTCACGAAACTAGCAGCACCCGTGTCACTCAACTCTCCCGTTTCAGCAAAACGGTGGTCTTTGAGCAACCCAGTGCTGATAACTCAGCCAAATAATCGCAGCTTAACATTGTAGCTTGACTTTTGGTTCATCCGCATCGCCAATCCTTAATGGTAAGCTCACCATCTCTCTCTCTCTCGACTTCCACCTTTTAACGTATCTGGCCGCAATTGCAGCTAGATTCATGCATTTCTCCTCAGCGCCCAAACGAAATAGGCAATTGCTCTGAACGCTTGCCACCACCACGATTTCAACCACGGCAGGCAACACCGCGGTCTCGAGTACCAACACGATGATTTCAACAACAATGGTAGGGACGCAAGGGATCTCGTCGAGCCCGATGATGACGAAGCTCAACAGCTCAAAGTCGGGAAGAAGAGCATCCCGCCGTGATGGCAGCGTGACCACCAAGATAAAGATCCGTGCAGCTCCGATGATTCTAACGAAAAAAAGATAAGAGCATCACGCTCACGATGATGAGGATGAGAATCTTCTAGCGAAGGAGACTCCTGATTCCATACTCGCTAAACATGCTATTGAGAATGAATCTTCGCTAGAACATGGGAAGATACGCGGCCTTACAGACACCCACCAACTGCACAATACGAGATTGATTCTCCCGCTAGCCCCTGGCGAAGTACATGCCCCACACGTCCGTTTCCCAAATGCAATGGAGTAAAGACTGAATATTGTGCTAGAACATTGACCCATGCATCATCAAACGTTGCCCATCTTTACTCGTACGCAATGAATTCCGCTCTGATACGATCGCTCAATTCCTTCTCCTCTGCGCTCTCTCTCTCTCGTTCTCTGTCTCTCTCTCTCTCTCACACACACACACACACACTCTCACACATTCATTGCTTTACCCCCCGCTTGTCCGCTGGAACATACTCTCCATCCGCGCGTCAAACTTTAGAGTGAATCTTTCGCTAGAACACAGAACAATACACTTACTAGTTTGAGATGAGGACGAGCCCCCCTTGACGAACATCATGAGGAATACCCTTGCAAATCCCCTCGTTCCCGACCATGATGATGAGCATCAGAGCTAGTAGCACAACGACATCTAAGTGATGGTTGTTCTTGACGAAGGACGCGACCAGGATCAAAATTGCGATGTCGGACAATACAAAGATCATCGTGATGAACATGGCCAACCTAGCAAATACCTCCGTGAGGTCAACTGTCACAATGACAGGAGCTTGGTAAGCTACATGGCAGCGAGATTAGGAATGACGATCGGACGGTTAGGGTGACTTCATAACGCGAGCACCCCTGCGAGGGTAATCGCCACGTTAACAAGCCACATCTTGACCACAACAGGCATGACGACTCCTTCGGAGAGTCCCGCGTTTTTGACGACGGAGGCCACCACGAGGGGAACGACCATGAATAGCAGCACGATAGCAGATGTGGCAGTGATCCACATGACAAACACCTGTCGGGATCGAGATCGCGACGGCGGGCAGCGCTTGGATGGCGGTAGCCACGGGGACCATGATTGACAAATGATGGCGGCCGCGATGATTACACCCCGCCGTACGGTTGACCAACGTCGAGACGAAGACTATTGTGACCACAACTACTCGCCCTGCTCCATTACTCGCCAAATGTGCAAAATGAGAATGAATCTTCCACTAGAACATGGGAAGATACGTCACCACTGAAGTTCTCCCTGTAGCTGCCGCGCAGCCCCTTGCACCTAGCTTGTCAAAACCGCTAACCTATTGTCAAAATCAACACTGCCATCACGCTCGCAATACTAGAAAACCATCGTTTAGAGTCTTTCCTCGTGTGAACTTATTGAGGATCGGGTGAGATACACCCTTTCCAATCCACCATGCTCATCTTTCTTCTTCCTCGAGTTTGTCTTCTCCGCTGCCTTGTAGCTAGCGCTACGTGACCAGATTGTAGGTCATATAGCCCAAATTAGGAAAGGGAAAGAGACGAAGATAAAGAACGCAGTGGACTTGACCATTTCTCTATTTGTATGTATCATCCTTGCAGAGGGCCATGCTAATCTTCTCTGTATTGTTCCAATTTTAATGGATGTCCCAAAGGACCACGCCATGAGTCCTGTCCTTCAGATATCATCATTGAACTGATTGATCCCAATCAATTTACGATTCGTAGTATTTTTCTCATTTGCTTCCGTTAGAGGTCGGACTCAGGTCCATATTTCAACAGTCAAGGGTGGACCAGCTGAGCTACGCCAATCGGTATCACCATCTCTCTCGATACCGGTATCGGGCCTCGTCCTAAGGAAAAAACGGGACTTCAAACCAATAAAAAAAAAGGAAATCCAAACAAACGAGGGAAGGGGGAGGAACTGCTAGCACCCCCTCGGTCTCGCTAATCGGGCCCGAGGTTGGGGCGGACAACAAAACCAAGGAGGATAGTCCCGCCAGACCCTCAACCCCTTGGTTTCCTTCAAGCTGCTTCACCGCTTCTCCGTCGCCAGTCGTTGGCCTGAATCCCTGAATTTGCTTGATGAAAGTCCAACACCGTAACCAATAGTGCTAGGCCCAAGGTGAGACTAACACTTGCAAACTCCATATAAACGGGTGTCGTGCGGTGCATGGGCCTATCGAGACACACTTAAGGACTTACCTTCGCCTATCAGTTGGGCTTTCTACCGCCAAAATTGGCACCTTTGTCGCATGGAAGTCAGGTTCTACCCGTAGCCCTGCGTGCACCACCTATCGCACCAAGTCACGCCGCCGTTGCTCTAGGCCCGCACAAGCGGCCACCTTCCAAAGTTGCCTCTTTCCCAAAATTGTGGCGGTACTCCGCAACAAACAAGGCGCATAGAAAACTCATGGAACCTCTTTGTGCTCTATGTACTACACGATTCCAACATTGTCCTAGTGAAACGATAACAAGTCGTGGTACCCATGTCAAACTTTGACGTCGGCCTCGACAGATGGCGTCTCCGCTCGCACGCACGTGCCGCCGTCAACGTATGAAGTGGAAGAAATATCATTTAGTCCTAATATAATTGAAAGCAAAAACTGGCAATTGTGCTGGCTCTGTAACATCAATAAGAAAAATCACGCGCGCCTCAAAACTGAGCGCCGACACACTCCCGATTTTTTCCTCTGAACACACAGTTAGTCATAAAAAAAAAACTGGTCGAGGCTCGCGTGGTGTACCCAGCTTTCGCATCCAACTGATCAAGATTCATTTTCTGACACTTGCTGAAATCAAGGCGGATACCCTTGTAAGGGTATCCACGTCGCCGAGGTGCCTCAATTGTGAACAGTATGGGCATACAATGGCCCACTGCAAGAGTTAGCAAGTCACGAGGAATGTGACATTCTCTATAGTGGTTGTAGGACCTTCCACCTCGGGTTGGTGCTTCTGCGAGCACTTCCCAGGGAAACACATTGGGCCAGTAGAAGTATGAGCTGCTCTTACTCGTGCTGAAGTGGTTACCTTACCCTCTCCAATTCATACGATGGCCGCGGCTATTGGCCCCCATATAGCCCCGTAGGCAGATCCGGACCAATCGATACTTTGTTCGATGGATGTGTCTGAGTCCTTAGAGGAGTTAGAGACTGAGTGGTTAGAGAAGGACCTTAGAGACTCCTGGGCGATGCTAACTAAAGTTCCAAAGGGTGAACATTTCGTGGTGGAAGTTGATGTAGGTGGCCGAAAGGTTGGAGCCTTCGCAAATATAGGTTCTACGCAAAATTTGATCCATCATGCTTGTGTGGATAGGTTGCGCTTAGGGAACCAAGTGCACCGGCTTAGCATGTCTGTTGCATCTACCTTGTGCTTGGTTAGTGATGAGTTGCCTTTTGATATGCTGCTAGGTATGTACTACTTCGAGGTTGCTAAGCCTCAGTTCAACTGGGATAGGAAGGTGATGATGTACAAGTTGTCAAATGGGAGGACCATTAGACTGCAAAAGTAGAAAGCAAGCGGAATAGTCGAGTCCTATGGTTGCATGTGCGCCTCAACTTTCTATAATTATTACGAGCAGAATCGCGAGGAGGGTATGTATCTAGTCTTTGTCTTGGAGAAAGAGGAGGCTGTAAAAACGCCCCCAAAGATAGAAGGATATGTCATTGAGAACATGATACATCATCAATCCAACCATCAGGTGAGAAAGCAATCCACATGCTCACACACACAACCAAGACCGCATTGAAGAGGAAGAGAGCCCAGCACACCCAACAGGCCATGAAGCACCAAGCAACCTCCCACGGGCGTAACCAGGTCACCCGACACTTACCTGTGAGGCCCGGCCTCCAAAGATGGATATCGACTCACCCCCCTCTCTCATAGGTCCTCCTGACCCCTAGCTACCACTACACGAAGTGTCCTAGCATGACTAGGAGGGCCTCCCTACACCCCTGTTACAACGTCGGATCCTCCGTCGATGTCTGAAGACCAAAGTAGCAACTTGCAGCTCTTCGATGCAGATATGGCAGCCGCAGATCAAGTCTCCCTCTTGAGGGGAAGCCCAAAAGTCACTCGATGTCTTCTTGAAGTGAAAATTCCATGTGCGAGTACCTCTCACTCCCTACTCCCTCTCGCTTACTCCAATCAGCCTCCTTTGTGTCTCGCCACCCCATCCAATCACACAAGCAACCTGGTCAGGTCTGATGTCGACCCTACATGACCTAACCAGGTGGGGGCAGTAGATCCACATACCTCACTGCCCCTCTTAACCCTAACTTCCAACCCTAATCCGAGATTAGGTTAGCCCTAACCTAATTCGGAATTAGGTTTAGGGTGACTAACACCTCTCGCCAGCAATTAAGTTCGCTCCGTTACCAATTCTTACAATCCTGGTCATTCCCAAAGTGCAAATTCACAATGAAAGACAATGCCACCCAATTGCGAAAGAAATGAAAGCACTTGCAAAGAGATAGAGACCAAAGAAGAGGGAAAGAAGAAGAAGAAGAAGAAGAAGAAGAAGAAGAAGGAGAAGAAGATGTACACCAGCAAGACCAATGACAAACCCCCCTTCTCTCTCCACCTTCCTCCTCCTCCTTCACTTTGCCAATCTTATTCTTCTTCCAATAATAATAATAACAACGAGTGGATGAACCAGAATCAATATCCGAAGTTCCCTCTTACTGCTGACATCACAATAGGTATGGCTTCCCTCCCTTCTTCCACCTCTCACATGCCTAGGCTATGGCGGACAAAGGACAACGCAAAGCAGCTATGTCGCTGCACTCCTGTCCAAAGGACAACCCAAAGCAGCTATGCTGCTGCTGACTAAGCCGCCATGCCTGACTCTGCCTCGAGCTTCTTTGGTGCAGCACTACCCCAACTGGGGCCTTCCAGATGCAGCGCCCAACAAGGTGATGAAGATGGTGTCCACCATAGCCAAGTAGGTACCTCACCACTCTCCTCCTTCACCCCCTTCTGTCTCCTCCTCAGGCAGGGCTGCTCGCCATAGCCAGGTTTAGCGCCCAGCTGCCCTTCACCTCCAGGCAGCGCTGTACAAGTCCAGCGCTTGGCTCCAGTAGCATGTCGCCAATCCTTGCATACCGCAAACGAGGAGGAGCTGCTTGCTCCTCCGGAAGATATAGCGGCCTACTGGCCTGTTGGGCGGCGACTTCCTAGGCCGAGCGGCCTCCCAGCAACCGGTACCTCCTCCCTTTTGGAGAGAAACATCATTGCAGGCTCTGCTATCGTCCGGACAGGCCCTAGATTCGGGCTACTTTGACTGGTACCGGCCTACCTCTAACCTACCGCTACTGGGCCTCTAAAAATGCCAACGTTTTGTCTTCTTCTGCTCGGCCTCCAGTACCCGACACTTCTACCACTACTTGAGTGGTACCGGCCTACCTGCTACTTGAGTGTTTTTCCCGCTCTTAAGTGTTGCGGGCCTACCCCCGCTACTTGAGTGTTTTCCCCGCTGCAACCCTCAAAGTCAGCCACAGGTAAGTACCGGCCCTGTGGGCCCTTTCAACCAACAAGTACCCTTGCGGGTCACACACACACTCAGCCGACAAACACTCAGACGGGCATGCAAACCAGCAGGCACGCACACACACACAGACTTGGAAACCACAGCAGAATGTGGGAATCTCAGCAAGGCATTCATTCCAGTGGCAAATCCCAGAAATCAGCAGTGTTCTCAGTCTGTGTTTTGGTGGGTCATTACAAAAGTAAGAACGATCAACTTTCATCTGAGCTTTGCTCTTGCCTTTTCAATGGTCTCGAATGATGAGCCTGTACTGTGCAGTTTA
>BFEA01000341.1:1184839-1202264 GCA_003427395.1 Chara braunii
GGTCATTACAAAAGTAAGAACGATCAACTTTCATCTGAGCTTTGCTCTTGCCTTTTCAATGGTCTCGAATGATGAGCCTGTACTGTGCAGTTTACTAGTTTGATCATGGATGTAGAAGACATGTTCAATGTATCTCTCTTATCCAATCTTTTGGACTGCACGCTCTCTCAGAATCATTTTGTGAACTTCCATGTCTCGAGAAATCTCAACTTCCCACTCTTCACGTTTGTCTTTATTGATTCCACATTTCATCACCAATATCTCTGATTCTCTCATGATCTCTTTCCTTTTTCCCGAGTCCCAGCTTGATGGGATACAGGAAGGAAAGACAGCTGATGTCTTGACAACTACCTGGAGTTGCTGAGTGCACCCTTTCTCACATAACAGCTGGAGAATAATGCAATGACAGTTTGCTCGCAAGCAGTACGAGAAAACAGCTTGCACATTGACTCCACAGTCTAGCAAGGAACCTATTTAGTCATAACTTTCAATGTGCACAATGTTTCTATTCCATGATCAAAGAGAGAATTCGTCAAATACAACAATTATCTTATGTACAACCTCGATAATCATTGGTGAAGTGCTTTGATTAAAGTGGTGCAAAACTCGACTGATTATGACCCCTTTTTAGGCTATTAATCGGATGCTGCATTGTGCTTCTTTGACTGTGCCTTCCGAGCTGGGTCTTGCCACAAGTGGGTATTATAACAGATACAGTGAGATACTGCGTATTATTATCTTTGCTCGTGCTTAGCACTAGGATTACTGCTGCTTAGATATGGCACAGGAAAAACAGCCTTTGATTATTGGCTGTGCCAAGTGTGGTAATCAGCAGATCCTCTCTGCTATTGCACTGGATGCTTTCAACAGTCAACTCTAGTCGAATGAAAACAAACAAGCAAACAAACAAACAAACAAACAAACTGTGAGGATTGAGCCCTCAACGGGGCCTTGCCGACACACATATGTTCTGGGTATAGGCCCCCAGCAAGCCTCGTGCCTGCCCGAAGTGAAGGCAGGCCAGAATATCCACGGGAGGCCTTCATTCAGCATTTCCCAAAGTGGGTATCAGACAGTTGGCGCAAACCAGTTGGTTGGAGTGCATCGTGAGCCTCTGATTCCTGCAAAGGCAGTTGAGCCCAGGGCCGGGGATTGGTTGAGCCCTGGGCGACAGTCGGGGAGGCCGACACATCCCACATTGGTCGCTGGCCTATGGAAAAGCAGTATTTCGTCGTAGAGGCCGGGGAAGCCAATGGGAAACCGGTACGGGGCCTGAATCTGGACAACGGCCCTAGCATAAGGGGCGCAACTGTATTACTTGGGCCCCATCTGCATTGGGCCTGGGTACAGGTACTGGGGCCCAGACGCAGGCTCAAGGGAGACCGCCCACACGCAACACTGGCATATAGGCAGAGCGGGCGAGTGGGCAGGCATCGTCTGGTTGCTTCCATGACTGTCGTTGTAGGATAGGCTGTAGAGTAGATAGGGCGCCTGGCGCCATTGGAGAGAGAGGGCTACTTCGGGTTATGTTGTTGGTGTTGCCCAATTGGGCTTGGACATTGACTCACGACTTTTGCTGTATCGCTCTCAAATGGATGGTTGCTTGGTTTCAATGTGTTATCTGCTCTTGCTTGGACTACTTGGACTTCAGTGTGATTTGCAATTGGGATTTCTCTGCTTCGTCCACATTCATGTTCCTTGCAAAACAAACAAACAAACAAACAAACAAACAAAAACACAGACAACACTTTCAGGTGGAGGGACACTTGACAGTATTGCACCCCCTGTTGCTTCCATTTTACAGTGGGCAGTACTTGTAGCAGTCTCAATCATTCGGTACAACCATGGAAGATTGCCAACCTCGGATGTGGCTCATACTCAGAGTCAGGTTACATCCAAAGCCGTCCTGATCTAAGTAATTTGTGAAACTAACACTAGTAAGAAAGCTGAGTCGAGCGATTCTCCGGTTTTCACTCATTGCTCAGCCCGTTCGAGTAGAAAGCTAGGTCAAACTGGTTTCCGTACTATCAATTGTGACGGAAAGGATTCGAAGAGCAAATTTGATTTGAAGCGTTGAGTTCAAGCTTCAGGAACACAAGTCCCTCCCATGACAAAATTCAGTCGCTACCCAACCGTCTCATGCTTAAAATGACTGTTCGTTAGACAACACAGGGGCTATTTCGTAATTTCCTCGTTTCATGAGGGTAACCTTGGTAAGTCGTCGAAAGATGCACTCATATCAACCCTATGCTATAAGGATATTCGTAAAATTTGCATATGGAACCGAAAGTTCGCTCATTGAATTAGTCCCATCATCCATAAACTCAGCGAGTAGATATGCAATTCTTCTCAGGACACTCTGCTTCTGACGCATCGCTTAACATGAAAGAATCGTACGATCAGCGAAAACCATTAAAGATGAGCTCTCTGGAAACCGGCTTCCCTTTTTGTGATAAAACGGTTGTTAATCATTTGACTCAGATGAACCAAGCAAAAGCTTATTTGCACACTCGGTCTTGCCAGGCTTTATCAGTCAATTCATCCGTTGGCATATCATCACGTAAGAGTACCCATATGAAGATGCCAACAGATGGTCTTGACTGGACTTTGACTAAGAGAAAAACGAAACACAGTCAAGGAGAACTTTACCTTTGGCGTCGATATCCAATGCGCACAGGAATCGTAAGCGTTTGCCAAAAGAACAACAATAATAACAAAATACCACCAATCCTTATTTTCGATACAGAGGGCGGGGGTGAGACTCTGCATCATACATTTCTGTCATCTCACTACAACACTCTACACTCCCCTATTCGCTATGTTAGGCGAAGGAAATAGATGGATGATCCGTTCACAAGGCAATTTAATCACGATAGTGACAACAAGCAGTCCATATCAATGAGTTTAGTCTCCGCATACTCAGAAACCAGTCTGGCTCCTCAGGTCATTCTTAAACACTAGTATCTGACAGTGTCGCTCAGTTTCATCACTTTCTCATATATAGAGTACTTCAACGTCCTGTCTCGTACTAACAATATCACACTTATTAGCTAGTTGTCGCTTTGTTATAATCGGGTGGGAAACATTTAGTGGAGAAAAATGAAGATAACGAAGGGAAGCGGACGATGCCAACTAAAGGCTTGTCCCTAAAGTGATTATGCAGACAACTCGTTTGTCTCGCCACTAAAGGATAGAGTGCACAATGACAGATGCAGTGAGTAACACCAACCTTGAAGGTTGTATCTGCTTCCCTCAAAATCATCGCTCACGAATTTCCTCAGGACCGTGCATTCACTTCTCCCTAGCAGACTATAATATCCTCGTGCTGCTCATCTGCCAACTTCACCCTACGGTATCGCTAAGCCCGTTTGGAAACTGTTGACGTCAACATCTGGTGCTGTGCATGTAGCTATCTCTCTCTCATGCATCGCTAGTGCTCTGTTGTAACTCGCCTATTGATGATTGCATGCCCCTCTCTCACCATGCGTAGTTGCCTTACCATCCCCGATGGTTACGGTCGGTCGAACAACATTGTACTAGCCATGCTAGATGAAGGGAAGCGAGTTCTTAGTGCGCCTGGATGTGATAGTAATGCATACGCCATCTCATCTCTACTCGTCTCTTTCGAACGAGCAAACTCGTTTAGCAAATGACAATGGCTGTACGTAAAGGAAAGTTGACGTCAGCAAACGAGGGATGCGCCTGTCGTCGTTCAACCCCCTTGAGTAACTGCCCGCATAGTTTGACCTCTTCTTTTTTTGTGTGATTAGAACATTGCTTTTACCATTTCCGTTCTCCCCCATACCGTTACCACGCTGTGGCCTCAGCCTTATCGCCGTCGTGAACTGGCCTCCGGGCCATCCTCCACTGATTCAACAGGCAGGTGGTCCCTCCGCCATTGGTCCAGCAGCCCATGCCAGGATTGAGTCTCCGCGTCACTCTCCTCACTTTCTGCCTCTGAGTCCTGGTGCAGACCCCTCTGTTCCCGCTCTGTAGTCCCAGTTGAAGAGTCAGTCTCATGATAGACAATTGTGACTTCAATACGCGCGGTAACGTGGTCACGTCGAAGTCTTCTTTCTGCCCTGTTTTTGGCGGGTGGTGACTGCAGCCTGCAGCTTCCGGTCTTGCCTAATTTTCGATTCTCTACCACCCTCGACGTTGGTTTTGAGCTCAGCATCTTCGCCGTCAAAATTCCAGGGACCTTTTCTAAATACTAGCGACCATCGAGTCAGGAGGCTCCAGCAATCAGGTCTATAGCCTTCTAACCCTCTTTTGGCATGCCATAGTTGCTCGCCCAAATAGTCTGCTCTATACCAGTAGCGGCTACTCACTCCCTGTGTACGAACAACGGCAGTATGTGCCAGAGACACTAGGTTCAAATAGCAAGGGCACGTGCAGCGTCGTCCACCTTATACCAGCTTATGGAACCAGTGGGATACTAGCTTTGAGTAGCATGCGACACCACTGGTAAAGGACTGCGCGGCTACACTTTTTTTTAGGACTCAAGGGAACCATGATCCCTATGTACGAAACGAAGGACCTTGATAGTTCAAAAAAAAGAAAAAAAAAGGAAAAAAAAAAAGAAAGGAAAGATCATCACAAATAGCGAAATAAATGACCTGACTTTTAGATCACAACGGTCACTATCCCGATGTATCTTTGCCGTCGACGCCCACAATCGTTTTACCTTGCTAAAAAAAAAAAAAACACAGACTGGCACGTAGTGGTCCCATAACGAGATACCAATAGGCAGCTTCTTCCCTTCGAAGGAGATCATTGAACTATTCCTGATGTGTCCGATGGAGAGGAGGGGGCTCATGATCGTCCGCGGGGGTGATGAGATTCCTACCAATGTGGCCACGGGTGCTCCCATTTTGAAAACTTACAGTGCAGCACTAGGCAGGTCGAGCCTGCGGTAAATGAAACGCGACTGCCAGACCAGTCTAGTTCCCTAGCTTGTGATCATAGTTCAAAAACGAACCGTTAGTTCCCCCGGGAAGTGACAAACATAAAAAGGGGGAAACAAGATTAAAAGAAAAGGGGCAATTTAATTTCTAGAAGATTAAGTTCCTCATAAAAGTTGTAATGTCGCGGCAAACTGTCTTTAGTCCCTCTGAAACTGAAGTGACGGCCGATATCAGGACACATACCTGACGCACTACTCTCCCTTGTTTCATAATTTTCCCTTTTTCTTTTTCTTTCTTTCGCTTCCTACTTGATTGCTGACCACTGCCTTATGCACATAACCCATAACTTGGCTAGAGGGAACTCGGCGCAATAGAAAAGATCATGTCAATTCCTTTATTAGTGTCCCTGGACGAGCCCGGCGGCTACCACGGCCACTGGCCGGTAGTGCTTTGCTGTACAGCAGGGCACCGAGCCTGCGTGGACCAAGGGAAAGTCCAATGGCGCACCCCCTTCTTTTGCCAGCGGAAGCGCCAACTGGACTCGTTTCAAGAACAGGCTGCGCACAGGGCAAGTCTCGCACATTGTTGAGGGCCGCAAGTGAGGTGTGCCTAGTACACTGCGCCCTCCAACAGCGCACGCCTGTTGTTCGGCTACAGGGAGTCGACCACGGGCTATGCAATACTTACGTAAATTCCTACCTCTTATACCATCTGAAGTGCAACTTGTGCAAGGTGGAAATGCACGTTGTCGACCGGTAGAAGGGATCTGCCGGCACGCCGGAACGGCCTTGAATTTTGTCCCATGTCTGTCACCCACGGGAGGACTGTTCCGCGGCTCCTGCAATCTGCAAACAACAAGGTTAATATTGACAACCCAAAATAAAGAGTGAAGGAATGACAAAATAAGAGAGAAAATGAACAACGTCCATGAGACTTCCTTTCTGTTGGCATCAATTCCATCACATCAAAGTCTGTCTGATCACACTCGAAGTTGATAGAAGTTCATAGAACTGGGACTGATTTTTGTCTGAGTGCCAACAGATCTCCTCTTGTTTCCACTTGTCACTGGTCAGAGCCCGCAGGATAGTGGAGCTCGAGCTCTGATGGGTCCGCGTGATGGTTGTAATCTGTGTCATCCCGAGTCTGTTGTTTGCCTCAGCTGCGGACCTAAATCTTGAGACGGTCATTTGCCACAGAGTCAATCGAGTTCACTAACAGCTCGGTCTGTGCCTGAGTATCTAAGCCCATGGACTGTTCAGTCTGCTGCTGGGCATATGTTGTTTCTGCTCCCTGAGGTTACTGAGAACTTCTGCTTGAGTTTTCAGAGAACAGCTGATTACTATTCGCTGAATCCCCTGAGAACAGCAGAGCACCGCCCTCTGAGCTCGCTTGGGAACCCGGAATACAGCTCACTAGTCCGCGACGTGACCACTGAAAAAAACAGTGCTGAAATCCAAGGAGTGTTCGACGTTGTCTGCGGGCTAAATCAGCGCAATTTCAACACCAGCAACTTAGTTTATTTCGCCACTTCTGCCGTTGCTGCTCGTCTAAATCACTCAAAGGCAAGTAGTCTCCACAAACTTGTTCAGCACTGATATCGAATCCTGCTAATTACTGAGTACAGAGTTTTAATAGGTAGCGATGACGCTTGCTCCATTCTCAGACATCCTCACTTCTTTGATGTGGGCTTCTAGCATTGAACTTCTCACATCCGACGTCCCTGGAACATGTGCTGTTTGAAATTTCGAACAAGGAAACGGCCTTGGGTGGAGCTGTGTGCTTCCTGTACAAGAACTTGCTGTCTGTTCTCCGTTGAGGGCATTTTTGGAATTCATCAAAAACTCAGTGGCAGATGCGGAATTTTCATCTTTTGGCGCTGGAAAATTGGGAAACATTGATCTGAGCAGTGGTGTAATTGCCCTGCAACTCCTCACCGAGCTCCTGCACTTCTTTTGGAATCTCACTCTTCTCCCCCTTCGAACAGGAAAGAGCCTCTATTTCTCGCATCTACCTCTCCCCTCTCTTCTATTCTTCTTATAGCTTACTAGCACATAAAAGAACACCCGTATGGTGTGCATCAGCACTTGATTCCTCTTTGTACCCTCTCTATGTCTGGTGGGCTAGAACATGCGCTGAGTGTGCCACTGGTCGGCCCGTTGCCCTTAAGAGGAAGGGAAAAAAAATTTAAAGAAATAAATTAAAATGAATCTTCAGCAAGAATATGGGTAGATACTCAGCCGTGTTTTTCCCTTCTGCATCCTGCTGGGCCGTGTGTCACTCACAGGTTTAGTGAAATGAAAATGAACCTGTCGCTAGAAGATGGGAAAGTGCATCACCAGATTCCTTCTCCTCTGTGTGCTGCAAGCCTGTCCATTTATTCACAAGTTGATGAAGCATGAATGAACCTTCGGTAGAAACTTTGAAAGGTGCATACATTCTCCTCTCTTCTCTTCTCTTCTCTTCTCTTCTCTTCTCTTCTCTCTCTCTCTCTCTCTCTCTCTCTCTCTCTCTCTCTCTCTCTCTCTCTCTCTCTCTCTCTCTCTCTCTCTCTCTCTGGTGTGCTTACAGCTTGAGCAGGTTGCAGTTAGGACCGCGCTTGAGGAGAGGGCGGTGACCAGAGGCCGAAAACGGCGGATCTAGTCCTCTTATTTAAAGGCAGCGACTTTGGGGATTTTTCGCGCTCAGAAGAATTCACCAAAATTTTTGAATTTTTTATCACTGGTAGATTAGGTCGTGATCCTTCCAGGAAAAATATCAAACAAACATAAATAAATCATTTTAACCGTGAAACAATCGCCGCGCCGATTTCTTGCATATTCTAGTTTTACCACAGTGCCGTTTGTGTGGTGACGGGAAAAGTACTCTTTAACTGCCGCATTTTTCCCGCTCCGAAGAACGCGTCTCAGAGTCTTCAACTTTAGGGTCCCGTAGTTTTGCTCGTGATCCTTCCAGGAAAAATAACACCAAAAATCAAAAAAATCGTTTGACCGTGAAACGATCACCGCGCCGATTCCTTGCATATTCCAGTTTTACCAGAGCGTCGTCCGTAGGCCAACGGGAAAAGTACTCCAACTGCCGCAACTCTCCAAAGAACGCGTTTCAGAGTCTGCAACTTTAGGGTCCTGTAGGATTGCTGGTGATCTTTTCAGGAAAACTAACACAAAATTGGAAACATTGTTTTGACCATGAAACAATCGCCGCACCGATTCCTTGCATAATCCAGTTTTACCACAGTGTCGTTTGTAGGTCAACGGGAAAAGTACTCCCACTTCTGCGTTCCACGTCCGCTCCGTGCATTTCATTAACTGTGTGTCCTGGATATCTCCCCACTTCCGTGCGAGATTGAAAGACTAATTAGTCTCCCCGTGCGCCGTTTAGGTAGGTAAATATCCCCCTTCGGTGCGCCTCTTCATGCATGATTGAGGGGCTTACCCCCGTCGTGCGTAGGTCATCGTGCACTATTGTACCCGTTTGTTGGTCAGTGCGGAGCATCAGGTACATTCCGAACGCCCCAGATCCGGGACTCGTTGCCCAAGGGACCACCAGCGTACCCGTTTGTTGGTGAGTACGGAGCAACAGGTACATTCCGAACGCCCCAGATGGGGGACTCGTTGCCCAAGGGACCACCAGCTCACCGCCGTGTGCCGACACCAGCCGTCCTTGAGCTAGCCCTCGTGTGCCAACCCAATGCGCCTTTCTTGTGTGCATCCGATAAGTCCCCCCAATGCGGGCCTAGTTGGGCTTATATAGTTTGCTCGGCCCGACTTCACATACCTCAACTGTGGCCTCATCCTCCCAAGTGTCGGGCGCTGTCGAGCAACTTGCAGCGCCCCGGTACCGAGCCTCCTCTTGAACCTAGGACCGGCCTATTTGGTGCCCCGAAAAGTTACTTGGCAAGGGGGCCTATTTGTCAGGTCCCGAGCCTTTTGCAACGCCGTGGTACCAAGCCTACCCCCGAGCCTGATTCCGGGCTTGTCTTGACCCTTAGTGAAAATTTATAAGGCCGGCCTTTTTGTTGGGTACTGGGCCTTTTGCAGTGCCCTGGTACCAGCCCAGTCCCGAGCCAGGGTCCGAGCTTACTCCGTCCTCCGAACAGTCACTAGTGGTATCAAAGGGTCGTACCATCGGGAAAATCAGCGGCCTGCTACCAAACCTGAGTCTCTGCACCTGTTTTCGGTGACCTGACCTAACTCCCTTCAATCGGTCCACTGCAGTCAATTAGGGCAGCCGCCATTAATTTTTCGGGGCCCCAGCTCAGCCCTCAGGCTCTCGATCCTGTCGAAAACGGACGAACTCGACGACGTGGCGCCCGAAGACTCCTCATACTTTGACGGGAGGCCCGACGCAACTCTTGAGATACTTCACTCCGTAATAATAATTCGACGACTGTGGCGAGTTTCGGTCACCCAATCACGTACTGCCATTCAACGGTAGAATTGTTTGTTTTTATTGAAATAATAAATTCTCTGGCTACAATCGAGTCTTGGAAAAATCACCTTCCTTGGCCCGTATTTTCCCATAGCCTCGCTCGACCTTGGTCTCTCTCGGGTCGTCCATCCTTCATCAACCAATCGTCTTCCGTCCGCTCAAACGCAAGGTGAAAACCGTCGAAACAGGTCACCGTGCGAAATCCGATCCTCAACTGTAGACTCTTTAAAGGAAGTAAAGGGCGGCGTAAGGTTTGGGGCGCCCGACAACGTGTGAATACCCTTGGAAGGGTATTCATGCTGACAACAGTCTACTCCACCTTCGAGATCGACGGCGACTTGCGGGACAGCTTTATCCGTGGCTATCACGCCGACCCCGAGTTTCGCGACAAGTACGTGAATTGCTCCTCTCCAAATTCGACTCCTCCTCGTTACCGGATCCAAGAGGGCTACTTGTTCGTCCGCTCGCAGGGGAAGGACCTCCTTTGTGTGCCAAGTAATCTACACTTGCGTACGCGGCTTCTTGGCTAGTTCCATGACGCTCCCGCCACCAGACATTTTGTTGCCAATCGTACGATTGGCCGACTTTGCGAGCGCTTTCGGTGGCCCAGCCTTCTCAGCAACGTCACACACTATTGGGAGTCATGCGAGGTTTGCTGGCGCTTCAAATCCCGTAATCATCATCCGTTCGGCGAGTTGCAACCATTGTCGGTATCCTTAGGACGATGGGAATCGATTGCCATGGACATTACCGGGTCATTCCCCAAGCACAAGTCCGTCATGGATGGGATTCTCACGGTGGTTTATAGACTCACCAAGTTCGCCATGTTTTTGCCTTGTCGCTATCACGCCAAGGGACCGGAGTTGGCCGAGGTTCTTTACGCCTGTTGGATTCGTACCAAGGGTTATCCCAAGGAGGTCGTGTTTGGGTTGCTCTCATCAAGTGACGAGGCTCATCTCTCAAGCCGAGTTCGGCTTGCCACTTGCAAACCGATGGTCAAACGGAAAGAGCGCATCAAATCACATAGGTTGTTCTTCACACTCTCATCCACCCTAATAAAAAGGATTGGGTTGAGTGGTTGCCGAACGTCGAGTTGGCGTACAACTCGTCTATTCACCCGACTATCGGGATTTCTCTCTTTGAGTTCGAGCATGGCTCGCCGGTCACATCGACATTGGAAACTATTATTCCATGAACGGTCGACGGATGCAAGAGCTTTTTGTCAAGGCATGGGATCAGATGTCGAAGACGCAGCAACGCATGGACAAGCCAATCGGCAGTTTCTTCCTTGCCTGTTCCACATAGGCGACCTCGTCTGGGTCCCCGCTGTGGAGTTTAGCCTCGAGCAGGACACCTCTTGCAAGCTCCTTCCAAAATGGACGGGGCCTTGGCGCATTGTATCGCCCGCTGGCGACGCATCGGATGGGTCCGTGTGCTCTCATGTTTTGAACGCAAGCAGCAAGGCAAGCCGGCACCTTCGGCTCCACACCGCACTCACGTCTAGGTTCCACCTTCAGATTGTTAGCTTCGTCCTGGCACTGGCTTGGCTTCATAAGGAGGAGGGGGAGGTGTTGCATGCCACGCGGGCCTGACGGTTGGTACGGGCCCCCAGGCCTCGCACCTATGTTCATGCACAACCTGGAGGCCCACGGCCACCTCAAGGGGGCAGGCACGGTGGCTGTGCCACACAAGCTCGATTTTTGAGGAATCATTTATTTATTTATTTTGCTGACGTTTGTCTGGTTTTATTTTTGTCTGTTCCAGGGTGTCGTTTTGGACTTCTCAGTTTGTCCAAACAGACTGGTGTCTGTTCGGGCCAGGACCACCTTTTGGGCCTCTAGCGAGGCCAGGTTCGTGACTGGGCCGTTTCTGGCCAGGTTTGCAGTCGTCCCGTAGTGGACATCTCCTGCTTCATCAGCAGGAGAGCTTGGACGTCCTGAAGGGACGCAGGCAGGCTGTTTTTGGCCAGGACTAGAGGAGCAGGACTTTTCCTGCAACCTGGACCGTGGATCGGACTCACAATCACGCGGCCACGGGCATTACAGCCAGGCCCAGCGCTATATCTAGCTGGGCCTGTCCAGTTCCTGAACAGACAGGAGCATCCACTCCTTTTGGGCGACATGCTGCTGGAGCAGCGAGCGACTTAGCACTACGCTGCGTTAGGGGGGGGGGGAGAGGGAGAGAGAGAGAGAGAGAGTGGCGGAGGCCATACCTGCGACTTCGGTACTTACCTGGCGCCGTAGGTGGTCTTCACACCAGTGACCTGCAGCACAGAGAGCAGCTTGTCAGTCCCGGCTGCAGTACCTGCAGGTGAGACAGCGGAGGGGCCGACATTCCTCCTCCCTGTTCTCGCCCTCCATACCTCTTCTTCTTCCCTTTCTCCTGTCCTCCTCCTCCTCCTTCTTCCTTCACACAGAGAGAGAGAGAGAGAGAGAGAGAGGTTACAGGCAGAGGTTATGTTGGGCTATGGGGCCCAGGATCTGGTTCGATATCACAGGGGCAGACTTTGATTGGACATTCGACAGGGAGACTATTTTTATACTTTGCCATCGCAATCTTGGTCTTCTCCCTATGCTCCATCTTCATCTTGCTCTCCTCCATCCCCGCATCCGTGGTTTCTCCCCTTGTGTGTGATCAAGGAGAGGCCTTTCTTCCATGTATGTGGTGCCTCCCTTCTCTCTCACATGTGTGATGTCTGATGGGCTGAGTCGGGTCAGTGTCCGTCAGGTCAGGTCATATCTTTGAGTCTTCCACTGTGCCATATTGTGCTATTTTTGTTTGTATATGAATGTACATTGCTTGTTTGGTACTTCGCTGATGCTGCATTGTTCATTCCGGTCCTTTTCATCACTTTGCTGATCCTTTGGCTCCATTTGCATCGCTCGGATTATCCCGATCATGCATCACTGGTACTCTGCTGCAGAAACCACCTCATCGTGGTATTATCTCGAGGCAGTTACTGTGGAAACGACGAGATCCTGGCACTATCTCTAGGCCTGTTACTGCAGTAGTACTCATCCTGCACATGATCCTCCTGTGAGGCTGGTCCCCCCCACCCCCCTCCCGATGTCCTGGTACTCCCTCCAGGCCATTTCCTGCAGAACTACCAATGCCCCCGGTACTCATGTTGTCTATGGATGCGTAGTAGTATTGCAAGTGTTGCCCCCTCAGTTGAAGTTTGGTTGATTGACGTGTAAATTGTGTTTCACTTGCTCACAAGCGTGTTCCTCATGTGTAGACCAGCAGAGTGTCTGCTCAATGATGCATGCTGCATGGCCGACACCTCTTTTTCCGTTGGAGAGGGGCGCAGAGGGTGAGGAGAGTCTGAAGACGAGGCCAAGCCCATACAGGTTGGCGAGGCACAAAATTAGCCCAGGTCAGAAGGAATGTGGGAACTGTGTAGTTTAGGTGTACAATCATCCGGATGCTTGCAAAATGCGGAGGTTAGGTAGTGAATCATAACTGGGCAATGCCTTTGCCTCTGCCAACTGAAGCAGGCTGGATGTGTTCACAAACTTCCACGGATTTCGCTTCTTTTCTTCTGGTCTTTTTTTTTTTTTTATATGAGAGAAAGTGCAAGCCCAATCTATGTCTTTGACTGTGATGAACGCCACAACTAGGAAGCTCGTTATGCGATTGATGTAATTGGCAAGAAGGGAAAGGAAAGGTGCAAAGCATAGAGGGTTCTTCCTCAGCTTTGAACGGGTCCGGTTTGTGTCTCCTCTCAGGTATGGCAACAGCATGCTTGCTCCGTTGAGGACCAGCTCTGTTGAGCTGATATCCGTAGAGCTACTGTATTGAACTGATTTTGGTAGTGAGATTCTATTGAAGTGACTGGCAAGGGGGATTCTATTGCAGTGATTTAGGTAAGTGGACTGTATTGATGTGATTTTGGTGAGGGGAGTCAGGGGACTCTATTGAAGTGATTTGGGGGTATTGGAGGGGTATTGGTGCACGGTCCTTGCCAGATTGTATTGCCTTGTTGGGTGGTTTTGAAGACGTGGGGGGGGGTGGCCTCTGTGCGAGCAAGTGATGGAGCTGCTACCGTCTCCCCCCAAGGCATGGCCATTTCAGCTGCACCTGTTGGTTGGTTTTGAAAACGTGAGGTGTTGCATCGTTTTCATCCCAAACATAGATGTACCAGTCCTGCCACGACGGCTTCCTAAGGGCCTGACTTTGCCTCTTCCCTCGGAAACAGCGCGATGTCCTTACCTGGATTGCTGCCGTCTGCTTACACTGTCCCTGTGCCTCTCTCTTCTACGTAAACGAAAAACGTTTTCCCACCCTTTCATAGTTTCATTCTCCTTCCTCAACCATTTTCCCCATTTTTAATCCAACTCTGCTATACCCCAGCTCTGCCATTCCTCCCTTGCACTACTTTCACTTGTCCTTTTGAATCACGCTATCGCTCACCTGATCCTGTGCATCCCTCTCCTCTGTTCCCTCTGAGTAAGAGGACCTACTCAAAGTATCTCGACAATCCCATATATGTTCCCGCTTCTCTCGAGCTCCCCCCGCTTTCACACCTGTAGCTGGTGGTAGTTCCTTTCTTGCTTATATTCGAGCTGGCGTTATCCGGAAGCGAAAACCGGGTCTTGCAGCCCGTTAAAGTTCACACACATCAACTCGTACTGCTCCGATGAGTGGCATACACTTATACAATACACTTATACAAAAAACACAACCACATTCATTTAAGGGCAACAAAAATAAATTACAGTGCCCATACAGGGCATACTTTTACACCCTCCTCGGAGCCAAAAACTTGACAAGTCCGGGTACTCAGCGGGGCGATAAACCCCCCGCAACCCTCCAGACATCCTAGCAAACCTTGCTAGGGCCCCTAGAGAGAGACCCCCGGAGGCGAGTCTCCACAAGAGGGTCGTAATCGCAGCCTTCATTGCTTCATCAAAACTCGAGATACAATATATCCTGACCAGTCCAGCATACACCGTCGCCTTCTTTGACACCTTTTTAGTGGACGAAGCAGAATCCTGCATTAGTCGTCTGACGAAACTGCCTCCAGTGTAGCTGCGATATTTGACTTGTTCCAGCCGCTCTGTAGCTGTTGTAGCCTTCGTTGGCAGTAGTTCGATCTGGTCTCTAGTTCCGCCAGGCATAGTGGGGTCCTTGTAGGTTCCGTCTATTCTGTAGTGCATGCTGCTGTAGTGGGTGCTGTTTGTCTGCATTGCTTCCGTCTTGGTTTGCAGGGGTCGCTTCTTGCCCACACTGGTTTCATCTGGTCTATAGATGCCCCCTGTTACGAGCGGGAGACTGAGGGAGACAGGGAGAGCCGAGGGAGAGGAGAGAGGGAGAGAGTGAGAGCACACACACACACTCACTCACTCGACACGACTGAGGGTCGGACGCAGACACACGGGCAAGGACACAAAGTCGAAGTCTTGGATTCCGAAGGCCGAACAGGAGCAAGTCACACTGAGTAAGAGTACAGCAGCAGAAAACTGGTACGAGACTGGTCCCCGTACCGTACGGGGAGCCGGTATAAGTACCGGTGACACGTACGGTACCAGGGGCATTTCTGCAGAGGCCCCGAGGGCAGAACTGAAAAATGCAGTATTTGAAAGTGGCGCCCGAATTGCAGCATGGCGCCAGTTGTCGGAAATCCTACGGTACCAAAGGAGGAGTTTGGAAAAAGGGTGCCAGGCCGAAAACGGGATGCAGCTGAAACAGCAAAAAGATAGACCAGGGATCGAGCCCTGGCGGAGTCCGTAACACTATCCCCTCCCTCTAGAAGGCAACGTCCCGGCTGCCAAAAATCATGAAGAAATCTGTGAAGGACGGGACGGGGCCGATCACTGGTTAACAAGTCAAAAGGGAAGAGGGGTATAATGTGGGTGGCATGGGCTGCGGGAGTACGAGGGGGGGTTGCGAGGAACAGGGTAGTCCTACGAATGAACTAAAGGGAAGATAGGGAGCAGGGTGGTCCTACTGATGAACTAAGGGGACTCATGGTTCGCTATAGGTTAAGGGGGAACAAAGTTAAGGGCACAAGGAACTTCTATTGATGTTCTACTGGGTAAGGGAAACAGTGTTCAAGAAAACAGGGTATTTCTATTGATGTTGTAGTGGGTAAGGGAAACAATGGTCAGGGAAACAGGGGATGTCTACTGATGGTCTAGTGGGTACGGGGAAACAAGGATCTGCTAATGATGTTCTATAGGGTTGTCAAAGTCAGGAAAAATAAAGATGAAAGTTTTTGTTCAGGATGCAAAGGCTGGTGTGTCCGAAGGAGTCGGAAGCATAATCTCATGTAGGAACAAGGTGTCCAAGTGCCTTGAAAGGGGGTCTGCAGCAGTCTTGATCAGGTCTTTGGAGTAGGTGGTAGAAGATAGGTAGAAGTCCAAGAAGTGTAGTAGTAGTTCAAGTGTCAAAGTCCAAGTGCTAGGGTGCGTCCGGTACACGAACTGCAATGAGGTCTGATCTGGAAGCAAGGAAGTCGCAGACTGATGCAAAGATCCATGTCACAAGTTGCTGCTCCGGTAAGTCCGCGAGTCGGGATGCCGGCCAATGAAACAGCATGGTGGCCAAACCAGCTGCACAATCTCCATGAACAGTGAGGCAGCAGGCCATCGTCCCCGTGCGCTTGCCATTAGATCCTTTATCGCCAGCGTCACGCAAGTTCACAAGCATTGGACAAGAGAGACAAGGTAGTGGAGAGGACAGATGGGACAAGGCTAGGCGAGGGCAAGGGCAGATCAGACATCAGGAATGAGGATCAAGGGAGGGGTGGACTGGGTTCAAGGGTGTGTGTAGAGCAGGGTTGCAAGGGTTTAGCGGGGGTTTATGCCATAGTGATATAGGTATCTAGGACGTAGGATTAGCACGATCATAGGCGCGTACAAGTTTCATGGCGTTCTTAAGATTAGAGAGAGGTTCCCATGTAGATTCTTCGTTGGGGTATCCGGTCCATTTGGCTTTGTATTTAGTGATTGGTTCCGGATGATCAGATACCTGAGTGGTTCAAGTGTCAAAGTCCAAGTGCTAGGGTGCGTCCGGTACACGAATTGCAATGAGGTCTGATCTGGAAACAAGGAAGTCGCAGACCTGATGCAAAGATCCATGTCACAAGTTGCTGCTCCSGTAAGTCCGCGAGTCGGGATGCCGGCCAATGAAACAGCATGGTGGCCAAACCAGCTGCATAATCTCCATGAACAGTGAGGCAGCAGGCCATCGTCCCCGTGCGCTTGCCATTAGATCCTTTATGGCCAGCGTCACGCAAGTTCACAAGAATTGGACAAGAGAGACAAGGTAGTGGAGAGGACAGATGGGACAAGGCTAGGCGAGGGCAAGGGCAGTTCAGACATCAGGAATGAGGATCAAGGGAGGGGGGGACTGGGTTCAAGGGTGTGTGTAGAGCAGGGTTGCAGGGGTTTAGCGGGGGTTTATGCCATAGCGACATAGGTATCTAGGACGTAGGATTAACACGATCATAGGCGCGTACAAGTTTCATGGCGTTCTTAAGATTAGAGAGAGGTTCCCATGTAGATTCTTCGTCGGGGTATCCGGTCCATTTGACTTTGTATTCAGTGATTGGTTCCGGATGAGCAGATACCTGAGTGGTTCGTCGGCCGATGATGGTTTCGACAATGAATTCAAGGCCTGTGGGTAGCATGATCGGTGGAGGTCTAGGATATGGGCGGTCGGCAAACTGGAGCGGGGATTCAATGTATTCTTTTAGGTACTCGACATGGAAGATTGGGTGGACACGACTCATGTCAGGGGGAAGTTAGAGTTTGTAGTTGACGGGGGAGGTTTGTTCAATGATGSGGAAGGGACCGAGCCACTTGTTCGGGTTCAAAGCGTTTGGCAGAAAGCCAGACTTTGTCCCCTACTTTGAATGACACGTCACGTCTGTGTTTGTTAGTCTTGTTGGCTTGTTGTTCTTGTGTTCTTTCAAGGGCTTCGGTTGCTTCTCTAAGGAGTCTGTTCATTGTTGCTATCCATTCATTGAGAGAGGGGCAAGGGGTGGAGGGGCTGAGCTGCGAGGGAAGCAAGAAATTAGAGGGCAAGCGGGGATGGTAGCCAAGGTCGAGGTAGAAAGGGGACATGCCAGTGGAGGGGCAGACAAC
>BFEA01000341.1:1238299-1254064 GCA_003427395.1 Chara braunii
GTATACATCTCCAGCAGGAGATGTTATTTCTATCTTTGATTAGTTAGTTGTTACAGACTTTGCTGACATCTGCCAGACAATTACAAACAGACTAGACTCTTTGCTGTAAAGTGATCTGTATTAGACTAATCTAAAAATAGATATGATATATCCTGTAGGACCTGACATTAGTTGTGACTATATCACCTAATTGTTTTTGTTCCCGCCGACCGATAATAGTTGTATATCACAGGCGGTTGTGTGTCACGCTAAGGTAGCATTCAGTGTGAGTTCTAGTTTAGATCACACACACCGTAGCTCATGAATGGAGACAGCAACGAGGAGGAGCAAAGGCTAGTGCAACCCATTAGGATCACACGGAGAACCGCTCTTAGTCAACCTTTGACTTTCTTGGAGTTAGGTCCAGGAGAGGAGAGGAGACTACGAAGGGAAGCTAGGGAGAGAGCAGCGCGAGGAGGAATACGGATGCAGCAGCCAGCTTAGCGGCTGCAATGGCTACCGCCTCTTCGACATCGCAGTCCACCTCCCAGTCTTCTTCGTCAGGGGCTGGACAAGGTGGATTGGGTACAGTTAGTCAATCTGTTGGCTTGCAAGTCAGCCAAGAGGCTCTACTCACACCTGAGGACATAGAAATCTAAAAAGTGGAAGAACTTCAGAATGAGTTACGGCGGCAGTTGGACGAAGCATCAGAGAGGAGAAGAAAAACAATCATGAGGAAGGCCAGATTAGAGAGTAGGATGGAGGCACTAGGCAGACTAGAGGACCTAGATGAGGCGACATTAGAGCCTGCTGGACGCGTGCTGTGTAATGCTGTCCTATCTATAGTAGAAGCGCAGACAATTGAACAGGAACTGTTGACTGATCTAGTGGCAGGCGAGAAACAAATTCTGGATGCACTCTAGGCTCCTCGTCCAGTGATGAGGCAGCCGCAGTTTGCTGTAGTTCCCCCTGCAGGCGCTGGTCCTTCAACGATGCTGCGACCCACGGGACAAACCTTTTCTCCAATGTTTGGCATGCCCCCTCCAGGTGGTTTAGCAGCAACTAGTGGTCCGGTGCAAAGAGTCTCAGCCGTACCATCTACAACAGTGGTCACTACAGTCCCACTGTCAAGCCACGCCCAGGTTAGTGTGCAACAGTCTATTTCAGTGGCTATGCAGCCGCTGCGGCAAGCCCCTGGGCCCATGCAGCCTATGCAGTGGATGCCCAAGATACCTTTGATGAGTCCCAAGCCCTTCTCTGGTGACAGGAAGAAGGAAGAGGACTTAGACACCTGGGTGAGGACTGTGCCCACTTATGTGAGGCACAAGCTCACAAGGCCAGAGCAAGAAGTTGTTGTGGCTGCCTCTTTTCTAGAAGGGCCAGCAACTCGCTGGTTGAATGGACTAGTGCAGCAGCAGGGCTACGGTCAGGATTTCGATGCCTGGGATCAGGCCCAGACATTGGAACAGTTCGTACNGGTCAGGATTTCGATGCCTGGGATCAGGCCCAGACATTGGAACAGTTCGTACGGTCCGTCTACAGCAGGTGGCATGACCCGAAAGGGGCTCAAAAGGCCACCGATGTTGTCAACAACCTTTGTTCCCGCAGGTTCAATGATGTTAGAGAGCTTACGGACACCGTAGAACGCCTTCTCGCGGTACCTGGTGTGCGTTTTGACCAGCAGGTTCTCCTGACGGATAACCTAAGGTGCCTACCTGCAAAGGTAAGGACCAAGCTGGTTGATGAGGCCTATGTCGAACAACACACCTTCGCTTCTTTTAGTAAGAAAGCTCTGGACATAGAGGCAAAGTTGGGGTCTGCGCATAAGGCATCTCATGATGGTAGGGAGAGACTACCCCAAGACTGGAAGAAGAAGGGTCAGTTAATGTTCGTTGACCACAATGGTCGAACAATTGAGATTGACGATTTCCCAGACCTTGGGGAGTTGACAGAGCAGGATGGGGCTAGTGAGACTTCAAATGGTGGAGTTGTGGCACCCATCAAAGAAAAGGCTAGGTGGACCGGGAAGAAGAAGGTAGGATGGTCCACGGGTCAGGGAGACCGAGGGACACCCGCATGGGTAAAGCTTGGTTTGGATTACGAGGTGTGGAGGGACCGAGTTGCCAGGGGCACATGCATGAATTGTGGCAACTATGGCCACACGTCCAGGACTTGCCGCAAGAAGGTCACCACGAAGGTAGCTTCACCAACGGTGGTGGGCTTATCTTCAAATCCTGGGAGTGCTTCTGCGAGCAGCTCACAGGGAAACACCTCGGGCCAGTAGGAGTGTTAGCCGCTCTTACTCGTGCTGAAGTGGTAACGTTGCCCTCCCCACTTCAGGTGTTGGCCAAGGCTAGTGACCCACGCATCGCCCTGCAGACACATTCAGACCCACCGACGCTCTGTTCGAGAGATGTGTTTGAGGCCCTAGAAGAGTTAGAGACTGAGTGGTCAGGGAAGGACCCCCAAGGACTCTTGGGCGATGATCAGTAGAGGTCCAAAGGGTGAACATTTCGTGGTAGAAGTAGATGTAGGTGGCCGCAAGGTTGGCGCCTTCGCATACATAGGCTCTACACGAAATTTCATCAGTCGTGCTTGTGTGGATAGACTGCGCTTAGGGGACCAAGTGCAGCGGCTTAGCAGAACTGTAGCTTCTACGCTAGCCAACAAGCACCAAATGGTTGTCAAAGACTATGTCAAGGACGTAGCCTGCACCTTCTCCTACGGAGGGGAAGTGATCCACAAGATCTCCTTCCTGGTTAGCGACGAACTGCCATTCGATATGTTACTGGGTATGTACTACCTCGAAGTCTCGCAACCTCAGTTTGACTGGGATAGAAAGGTGTTTATTCACAAATTGCCCAATGGTAGAACTGTTAGATTGCAGAAGTATAAAGCTAACAGTCTAATAGAAAAGTACGGGTGGATGTGCGCTTCATCCTTCTATAACTACTATAAGCAGAATCGAGAGGAGGGCATGTATCTAGTCTTTGTCTCTGAGAAAGGGGAGGCTGTTAAATCACCCCCAGAGATAGAAAAAGTCGTCGCTCAATATTCAGACCTTTTTGAGGAGCCCACAGGCGTGGTAGAAAGGGAGGTTGTCCGTGCGATAGAGGTTGTCCTAGGTAGCAAGGTGCCTAGAGGACGAATCTATAGGATGTCTCCTGCGGAGTTAGATGAGCTTCGCCGCCAGCTCAAGGAGCTCACAGAGAAGGGATGGATACGACCTAGTACCTCCCCTTACGGTGCGCCAGTCTTATTTGTCCCAAAGAAGGGAGGTCCATTAAGGATGTGCATTGACTATAGGGGCCTCAATGCCATCACCGTTAAGAACGCGGAGCCCCTACCCCGCATCGACGACCTCTTGGATAGAGTGCAGGGATGCCGGTACTTCACAAAGATAGATCTGAAGTCCGGATACCATCAAATTGCCGTTAGACCTGAGGACCAGCACAAAATCGCATTCCAGACCAGGTACGGTCTATACGAGTTTGTGGTGATGCCTTTTGGCGTATGCAATGCGCCTGGTACATTTCAGCACGAGATGAACCGGATATTTCACGAGGACTTGGACAAGTTTATCGTCGTGTACCTCGACGATATCCTTATCTTTAGTAGGACTGTAGAGGAGCAAGCTGAGCACTTGAAAACAGTGCTAGGTCTCCTAAGACAGCACCAGTACAAGGTAAACTTGGATAAATGCGAGTTTGGTTGCACCAAGATCTTGTACTTGGGTCATGAAATTTCGGCAGATGGATTGAGGCCGGAAGATGTGGCCAGCATACATGACTGGCCCAGACCTCAGACTGTTACTGAGGTCAGATCGTTTTTTTGGGATGACGGGCTATTATCGTTCATTTGTAAAGAACTATAGTACTATAGCTTCCCCATTAACAGATCTAACTCGACTTGACACCCTTTGGGAGTGGACTGAAGAGTGTGAAGCAAGCTTCAAGAAATTGAAGTATGCCCTGACACACTATGAAGTTCTCAAACTTCCGGATCCTGACAAGCCATTCATTGTGACCACAGACGCTTGCGATATTAGCCAATATGGCATAGGCGCGGTCCTTGCTCAACAGGAAGGGCCCAAGTTGAGACCGATCGAGTATATGAGCAAGAAGATGCCATCTCAAAAGTTAGCTAAGTCCACTTATGAGAGAGAGCTCTACGCCCTGTTCAGAGCGCTAGTTCATTGGAGACATTACCTCCTCGGAAGATTCTTCTATGTGAGGTCTGACCATGAGACTTTGCGCTGGATTAAGACACAGCCTGTGTTGTCAGACGCACTTAGGATGGATTCAAGTGATAGACATGTATGACTATCAACTTGATCCTATCAAGGGTACGTATAACAAAGTGGCTTATGCACTATCACGAAGGGCAGATTATCTGGGCGGGCTAGTCACTGAGTTTGGCATAACTGACAAACTCACCCGATCGCTGGTGGAATCCTATCAGGGAGACCCAGTCATGTCAGAAATCATCGGTAGATTCCAAGCAAAGGACAAAAAGACTTTGGATGAATTTACGATGGTAGATGGCTTGATGTTCCTTGAGAAGGCAGGGAATAAAAGATTATGTGTAGCTAATAGTGAGTCTTTGCGAAGTTTATTTTTAGGAGAATGTCATGATGCAACTGGTCATTTTGGCTATAGAAAGACATCAACGAACTTAGTGCAGAGATTTTGGTGGCCTTGTATGTTAGAAGATGCAAAACGTTATGTTGAAACCTGCCAGGTTTGTCAAAGGGACAAACCAAGGACTCAGGCTCCGCTTGGGTTGATCAAACCCTTGTCGAACCCTGAAGGACCAGGCCAGAGTGTGTCCATGGATTTCATGGATACCCTTGTGACCAGCAGGTCATGAAAGACACATCTTGTCATAGTGGATCGTTTTACCAAGTACGCCACACTGATCGCTATGCCTGAAACTGCTAAAACTGACTTCGTCATCAAACTTTTCATGAATAACTCGGTAAGAGACTTCGGTCTACCTACGTCTATTGTTAGTGATAGGGATGTCAGATTCACGAACGAACTGTGGCAGGCTACTGCTGAACAAATGGGCACAAAACTCCACATTACTTTAGGAAATCATCCTGAGTCAAATGGGCAAGCAGAACAAATGAACCGAGTAGTACAGCAATTGCTTAGGCACTATATCAAGCCAAGTCAGGACGACTGGGACGAGAAACTACCTCTCGTTGCCAGCCTGTACAACAATGTTGTGCATAGTACTACCGGCATGACTCCCAACCAACTGCATCTTGGTTGGAAGCCCCGAACCGCCCTTGACTTTCTGCTACCAGAAAGAGAACCCACTGCAGCACCCGGCAGCATAGAGTTTGCTGTCAAGTACGAATAGATGCTGCAGCAGGCCGTTGAACACATTAGGATGTCTCAAGAGGCAATGATTGCATCTGAGAATAGACATAGACGGCCCTCTAACTTTCAGGTAGGCGAGAGAGTCTGGATTAAGGCTGCTGAGCTTGGTCAGGAGTTAGGCATATCCCGCAAGCTAATGCCACAGTTCTTTGGGCCCTGGGAGATCTTAGACATTGTAGGAGATCAACCAGACAGTCCTTCATATGTAATCTGCATCCCACCTCACTTGCGTACCTACCCTGTGTTCCATGCCTCTCAGTTAGCACCCTTTGCTGCTACTGAGCAGTTCCCTTCCAGAAGATCAATGCTGCCCCCAACCATGGACGGCGAAGTGGACATTGACCAGATCGTCGAGCATCGAGTGATGCCAGTTCCTCGACCATCAGGCAGAGGGCGACCTCCTAAACCGAGAATGCAGTATCGTGTGAGCTTCAGACATCATCTGGATCCTAAAGAAGACCGGTGGTTCACACGAGAAGAACTCATGAGAACAGCACCTCAAGTAATCGCAGGCTATGAAAGAGCACTCAAGGGGAAGATGCCTGCAGAATTAGAGACTTCTCAGAGGACTCACGAAGTAAAGGAGGAGGGAATGCGAGGATCAGGGTCCTCGGTAGGCCTATGGGGCCCTGTTTGCAGCCCTACACGCCCTAAGTGAAGGCGGAGGTGCCCGCCCTAAGTGAAGGCGGGCCTGGCTTATTGCAAGAGGCCCTCGACTGTCAATTTCATATTTGGGGTCCAGGCAGTTGCGACGTGCCAGTTGGTTGAGTGAAACACAGGCCGATTAACAAAGACATTTCCACGGCCCTCCGGCCTTTCCAAAGAATGCAGGCCCTGGGCGTGATTCACAGCCTCATACAGAGACAGTTGGGCGCCCAACCGAACGAGGCCCAGCAGCCCAGTAGCTGCTGTACACAGGCAGCCTCCTGGGGCCTTCCGGAAGCTTCTGGGCCCAGGCCAGTGCAGCCAGGCTGCGAGAACAGGCCAGCGGCATTCAGGCACTCGCATGCTAGCGGCAGCGCTGCTGGAGCAAAGGCTCGCAGCTGCTGGCTGGTGCTGAGAGGCGAGGTGCAGCACTTGCGGTCGTGCAGAGGGGTGGTCTTTGCGTGAAGGAGAGGACAGGTGTGGGTGTAGTCAGGGGATAGGTGAAGGACGATGATGATGATGTGAGGGCACTTACCTTGTATTGGCGATGGTCTGCATGGGCGACATCTTCAAGTACTTCGGGCTGCCGCTGACGTCAACAGTTGCATTGTCTTTTTGTACTCTGTAGTAGCTGTGTAGGAGTAGGCTGGGCGCTGAGCGCCAAGTGTGAGTGTGAAGGAACTGGACTCTTGTGTTGAGAGGAGAGAGTATGCTCTCCATGGACATCGGTTTTCAGTGCTACAAACCTTCATTGGTGTATTATTGGTGCAATGCTGCTCTCTGGACACGGTGTGACTATATGGCTTTCAATGTGATGGTGTGATCTGGAATTGTCATCTCGCTGTTGCTTATTTTCCTTGTACAATGGTAGGTGGGATTCAAATTTAGGGAGCGTGTGTGTGGGCGCATTATTGTGATGCATGCTAAATGGTGGGATTGTCCTTGACCGTACGAGTCAACGGGGCGATTGGTGGTCCTACACTACTGCGCGAGCGGAGGACAGGTTTTATTTGGTTAGACCGGCTGCACGCACATAGCGTGCGCGAGACTGCATGCCAACCATGCTATACGGCATTTGCCACAGCGGGTGGTTTGATGTAGCCTCGATCGTCAGGCCGAGGGCACTTGCGGTGCCATACATGGCTGATGGATTCTGGAATGTGACCATTAAGAGGCACACCAGGTCTACAGTATTTTAATTGAACGACGCCAGGCGGTCCCGCGACCGGGGCAGGCCTCGCTCGGTTGGCATGAGGCTGATGTCGTGGCGCATGTCTACAATGCCCGTAAGGCTGGGCTTTGTTTTTTGCATTTTCCTTTGTTTATGTGTTGATTATATTTTTCACTTACTCTATTTGGCCTGATTTGCAGGGGCACTTTGAGCTCTTCGCCCTCGTGCGGTGGAGGCCCGAATTCTAGCCGTGCGCTCAAAACATCGCCGTTATTTGTATCTAACCGGAAGCAGCGGCCTTAGCGTGGGTATGGTTGGGTCAAATCGGGTGAGATCCGATACAGGAGAGGGGTTGGAGTCGGGGCACAACGCGTGGGACCTCGGCATGGATGGTGGAGCACGTGTGTGAAGCGGGCTTTGTATTTAGTGGGTGGAATGTTTGGTAGCCAGGACGCAGTCCCTTGGACCCTTACGTGTGACGTCAAAGGCCTGCAGCCTCATATTTAGTTGTCGGGCCCGGGACGTGGTGAAGGTGCGTGCTTGGCTCCGGTTGGCAGGCCCGAGCCCGTGTGCCGTATACCATATATTTTGTTCTGCGCCTGTCTCCCTCAGGCATGAGTCTGGCTCAACTGGATAATGCATTGGGTTTCTTAGCAATCGGCCATGGGTTCGAGGCTGGCCAGCGACAGCGGAGTAGCGGAGCGCTGATTGAAGGGACTGGGGGGGTTGGCTATGTAATGTGACTATCCTCCTCTGTTTTATTGCGGGCTTCAGGTGCACGGTGGTCCCGTGAGGACTGCTGGGACCAGGATGGGCCAATGTGTCCAGTCCTTTTTTTTTTTTTTTTTTGCCTTTTGGTGGAACTGGCAGTGGTATTCGTCTGAAAGTCGTTGCTGGATCGTTTCACCTGGTCAAACCATGGCAACCGGCCGGACGTCTGGACCGGAATCCAGACGGTCCGGTTGTCTGGGTATGGGTCCGGTGTCTGGTCCGGTAGGTCTGGATTGTGCCCAGTTTTGAAAAAAGCAATTTTTTTTGGGGGGGGGGGCCTAGGACGTTTTTCGGGTCCTAGGCTGCCCCCAAAAATGGCCCCAGTACCGGACACCGCCAGACGCCTCCAACAGCTCCCTCTGCTGAGTCCGATTCGGAAAATGAAGCGCTGGCTGCAAAGTGGCACAGAACATCAAGCTAGAGAGAGAGAGAGAGAGAGAGAGAGAGAGAGAGAGATTATATTGGTCAGATGTGAGATCCCGTCTTAGATCTGGTCCTGACACATCTCAGATCTGTTCTAACACAGATCTGAATAACTTAACAGTTTTCAATTTTCATATGAATATGAATTAGAAAGCCTAACTTCAAAGTTCAAAGTTCTGTTTCTTTCTGATTTTCGTACTCTTTTCCGAAGTGACTTGGGATTGGTCTGTTGAGAACTGGTTTCAAGTGTTGTGTGAGCCTTTGTGAATGTCTTTGACAGTATTGACTCTATTGAGATGTCAAGTTGTGAATAGTGAAAGACAGTAAGCTGTGGTTGGTACTGCTTATTACTAATGCTTTTTTTTTGTTTTTGTTTTGTTTCATTTTGTTTTTTTATTTCTATTTTTCTTTCAGTCCGGAGATTTTGTGTCTGGTGTGCATGTCCGGACGGTCCGGGTCCGGTCCTGTCCGGTTGTCCGATGCATGTCTGGATTACAGGATGTCCGGACCAGTCCAAAAACATGTCTGGGCCTTGGTCCAGACATGTCCGGGTCTGGGTGCGCGGTTGCCATGGGTCAAACTACTATAAGATCTGGCCTGGCTCTGGGGCCGGACTCTTATCAATTGAACTTTTCGGAAAATTGCAGTCAAGGTCGTACAGCCCTTGGAAAAGGCGGAGTTGATGTCCACGTAGGCGGAAAACAAAGAGAAGAAGACGACGAGGGGGGAGAAGAGGGGAATGGAAGCTGGATTGCACGTTCCTTGGCGAAGTCAGGCGGGGAAAGAGGCTAAATAGGGTTTTTGAGCAGGCAACCCCGAATCTGCAATCTGATTAAGGCGAAAGTTAATAATGAGTGAGGTAGAAGAAAATCCAGGGGTACGCAGAGGTGCCATGGACAAAGGGATATGGTGCGGCGAGAAGAGTGTATCTCAACTGTTTCTCTACGAAATCGGGCGAGAGAAGATGCAAAACGGGGGTTTCGAGACACTGTGGATTAGATGGCCATGCCAGTTTTTCAATTGGGGCAATGGTTTGGCCAATATGAGTGGAAAGGGCTGCGCCAGGGATTATGGCAATGTATCTTCCCATGTTCTAGCCGAAGATTCATTCTCATTTTTGCATGATTGGTGTAGTAGTAGAGCGGGGCCCGTCGTCGTGGCCATCCCCCTCGTCGTGGCAGTGATCCTCCTCATTTCGCGGTAGCCTTCGTCTAGCGCAGTGGTCACCTCATCAACTGCGCTATGTTTATTGATGTGATCATGCGCTTTGGGAGCAGCGCAAGATGGAGAAGTGGGAGTGCAAGAGAGGGATCACTACGAGAGCCAACAATAATAATAATAATAATAATAATAATAATAATATAATAATAATAATATAATAATATAATAATAATAATAATAATAACAATAATAATAACAGGGTAATGAGGCGGCGTACCTGCCCTTGTTCTGTCGGAAGATTCATTCTCAAAGCACATTTGGTGGGTGGTGGAAGAAAGTTGTGCCCGTGACTACGGTGGCGCTCGTCATCAACTTTCTTTTGAAAGTTGTTGGTTCTTCCTCACCTTGTAGTCGGGGGGGTCGGTGTACTAATGCCCACAACCATTGTCGTTCATAGTTCGAACTTGGAGCACGAGGTTGTCTAGGTACATTAGTGAGAATGAAGAGGTAATACGGGTGAGAAGTTTTGGTAAAGGCAAAGAGGAGAGGGCAACAAGTGGGAAGGAGGAAGAGATGTATAGCGGGGGTCGAGGTCGAGATAGAGAGTCGAGGAGAAGTAGGGCAGGGGAAAGAGGAGGTTGGCAGTGTACCTTTTCGTGTCCTGGCCTCAGATTCATTCTCATTTTGCGCATGCTGTGAAGTGGCGAACAAGAATCCATGGTCGTCTTTTCCAGCACGGCCTTCGACTTCTTTCGGCCCGCGTTCACCGTGTGTGTGTGCTCGAGACTATCATCCTTCCCAAGCGGATGCATTTGTCATCATTCGTTATTCCGTTCATCATTCTCTTTCCAAATTGAAATCGAGGTCGCCGTCGCGGTGTCTTGTCGAAGTCGTACTCCTCACGACCATCTTCATCAAGGCAGTGGTGGTGTGGATCATGAACATGATTCTGGTCGGGATCATTCCGCTGCTCAATCATCAGTATAGTTGGATGCAGATAAGAAAGTATTACTAAGAGTATGCCTACGAGCATGTAGCCGTGAGGGCTCAGATGGGGCGAGTAATACGGTGGTGTATATTCCTATATTTTGGTGGAAGGTTCATTTTCATTTTCCACATTTGGTGAGTAGTGGAGCGAGACCCGTAGTCGTATTTGTCCTCTCTGCGGCTAGGTCCTTGCACATCATTGTCGTCCCCCTCAGCATTCGTGACCATGGTTGCCATCACTGCCAACTGCGTTAGTCTCCCCGCATGACTGCCATCACTGCCAACTGCGTTCGCCTCCCCGCATGACTGCCATCACTGCCAACTGCGTTCGTCTCCCTGCATGACTGTGTTTGTGCTGGCGATCAGTCGTATTCTTCCCTCCTGGCCCTGGCGAGTCGAGTTTGCTTTGTATACTAGGATGCACGCCATGGGGAGGAGGGAGATAGGCAAAGCAAAATCGAGGAGGTTGGAATACTCACCTGGTCGAGACTGCGACTGGATCCATATGAGGTGTACATATGGGCCTTCCCATTAGTCTCAAACACGGTGCTGAATAAATGGGCATGCCAACGGATCGGTGGAAGCTTAGTTCTCGAAGTAAAAGCAAGCCGAAGGCTTGGCAACGACATACCTTCTGGTGGCACGTTGGGCTGTATGTTGGCGCTGAAGAAGAGGGAGGAGGTACGCATGATAAGCTTTTCAATCATTCTCAAGAAAATAAGAATGCTAGATGGAGAGGATGGGTGGACATGTGGTGCTGCGATGAGATCGAGAGGAGAATTCATAGTGACTAGACACAACAACACTATGATGCAAGAGAGGGAAGAGTTAGCGAGAGTGAAAGGGAGTTGAATATGGTGATGAGAACTTGGAGAAGGAAAGGAGGGGCTGAACTAACGGACTGGGCAGGACTGCAACAGGCTCAGGCTGTATGCGTGTAGGTTCTAGCTGGGAAATTGATGGGGTGATCAGGGCATGCTTGAGGGGGAGGTGCTGACATTTTGCTGAGAAAGAAGGGGTTGTGACTGCTGTCGTTCTGCCTAATCCGATTTGTCTTCATTGTCTGCAGTGACGGCACAGGCTAGTGGGCTTGTTCGCTGTGCCACTTGGAATGGTGGTCTTATGCGTCGTTGACTTTTGGTGCTGGTTAGAGGATGACTTCGGGACCTATCGCTTGCCTTGCTGAGAGCCCTCTCACGAGTGCCCTGAAATCTGAGTATCAGGTATCTGAACAGACAGGCACGTGACGTACTTGCGGCCCGAGGACAGACGGGATTGGGTTGCCTTGTGGCCTCGAGTTGCAACTTTCCTCCACCTATACCGAGGACGATGAGGTGGTGAAAGACTGCCTTGGTGGACAGATACGTGCTAGATCACAATACGATATCTCACGCGCAAGGCACGCGAGCGCAATTTTATCTCTTGCTGAGCAGCTTTCCAATCGCAAAGATGTAGCAGCTGAAGGTGAAGGTCTATGTTGACATGCTGCAACAGCCCAGCAAAGCGGTATTGCTATTCTGCAGGTAAGACGGACTTGTGAGGGAGGGGAGGTTGTGGGAAAAGAATCAGATGAAGGAACAATGAGAATCAAGGAAATGGGAGGGCATTGGTGTCCCAATGTATCGATCAATGTTCAAGTGTGGCATTCTGAGCCACACGCGCCCCAGTTAGGGCCCGGTTCCATGGGTAAGCCTAAGGGGGACGACGGTTCAAATAAGGCTCAGGTAGGCTAGGGGTACGCCGGTTCAGGCAGACCTGGGATAGATGCCTAGGCCAACGGCCACAAGGCCGGTACCGGTCCAGCATAGGACCTACCGGCGGCGCAGTTTCAGAGGCTGCCAATTTTAGGCGGCAAATCCAGTTCAAAACTGGACCGTTGATTCAGATCAACGGTCCAGGCCGGTAGGTACCAGCAGGTAGGAGGCCAGCCCAACACTACAAAAGGCTGGGTACCAGCCTCAGTAGGGAGGTTAGAAGCTAGACGTTAGTTTTCAGGATTAGCGCAGCGTTACAGCATGAGCAGCATTAGCGCAGCGCCGGCAGCGTTAGTCCGAGCAGCGAGAAGGAGGCAGCACAACGACGAGGACAGCGCAGCGGCCCTACCGCGCCATAGCACCGGATCAGGTACCGGGAGGAAGGCTCCGCCTTCTCTCCCTCTGTTCCTCCGCCCCTCTGCTCTGCTCCATACTTATGACTGTGTTTCACGAGTATGCACAGTTTGGTATCGGAGCAGACCAGCATTGGATGACTCACCATTGATTGATTGATTGATTGATTGATTGATTGATTGATTGATTATCTACACCTGCAGTCTGTTATCATTAAATCGCGAGTTGCAAAAAAATTTTCTTTTTCGTACTTACATAGTGAAACGGTATTCACCAGTTCGCAGTAGCTGATGCAGATCCCAGGGCTCGATCCCCAGTCCCCACCTTACCTGTGTACAGTACCTGTGTCGATCCCTAGAGTTGAACCCGCGACCTGTGTATTTGTAACAGTTGATAGGTTGTCGTAGGGTCCATAGGTAGCATGGGTTCGATCTGTAGACCTGTCGGATAGGAGTCTTAGTCAGGTCTAGAAGTCGTAGCTGTAGTTTTCCGGAAAGGTCAAGGTCGTAGCTGCTACAGTCCAGAAAGGTCAAGTCGCAGCTGCTACAGTCACGAAAGGCCAAGTCAATACGGCCTTCCGGAAGGTCCCAGTAGTGGCCTTTCGAAGTTGCCTATGTTTAGACGAAGGCAAGTGGGCAAGTGGTGGAGTCTGCCCGTGCTGAGTCATCAGTCCCAGTCCTAGGCAGTCCTGGTCCAGTCAAGAAAGTACCGCATGGGACTGTGTGCACTTCGGGCATGGGAAAGCGCCAGACCAACGAGCTGCAGAAGTATAAATCAAGAGGCAGAGGCTTCCTGAGAGGAAGACGGTTGGCGAGGTCTTACCTTGACCTGACCGTATTGCTTTGACTCCGTGGGACCTCAGGAGCCCACGTGATTGTAGTTGCTCTGTCGGCAGGGGAAATCTTGAAGGCAGGGAACTAAGAGGCACGAGCACGCTGATTCCCTTACAGCCCTACTTATGTACCCCTCTACTATTTTGTTTGCTCGTCGGATTTATTACCTTCAAATATTATTTCTTATTTATTCAAGATCTAATTTGAATTTCAGTAACTCTCAGGAAAGGACTTGTTTTGTTGTGTTGTTTGTACTGTTTTGACCTTCACAAGCTTGGGCTTGAGCCGACTGGGCACTAGGCACGGGTCCAGGTATTGTGAAGTTTTGTTTATCCAAGTTCTTCAAGTTGTGTTGTGTACAGTGAATTAGGCTTTCGAAGCCTGGGCCGGGGCCGATTGGGCACAGGTCCAGGTATTGTGGAAGTGATGTGTGTTTAGCTCACTCTGTGCGAACCTGCAGGCTTGGGCTGGGGTGACTATGCACAGGTCCAGGTATTGTGGACGTGACGATAGTCTGACCTTTTCAGACGTGGATTGGGGTCGACTGGGTATAGGTAGAGGTGCCATGTTTCTTTTGTTTTTCATAGTCAGATGCTCGCCAGACTATGACCCACTGACCCACTATTTATTTAGTTTCTGAAGAGGCCAGACCTGCGTCAGACCGTGACCCCTTGGCTGTGTGTTTATTTTTGGAAGAGTCGGTAAAGAACAAATCAGCTATGGGGCAACGAAGAGGCTTTTTGATCGAACACAAATCAGGGATAAACCTTTGGGTCAATGAACTTTGCAACGTCTTGCTTCAGTTGTTTTGTGTTGTCATGTCGTTTGCCTGTCTCTCATCCATGCGTGTTGGTTGATGGTTAGTTTGTTAGAGATCGCCAAGTCCTTGAGTGACAATAGCTTTGTCAGTTGCTTGATGTCTTTTGTCATCTGTTTGCTGTGCTTTTCACATTTGACCTTAAGCCTTTGGCTAACTTGTGGATTAATATAAACTCTAACAACATACTTCCCTAAAGGAGATGCCGCCATAATTTCTACTGATCCCACAAGACTAGTCGAAACTTGTTTGCTATTTGGTCTAAGTTTGTCTGCTCTCTAGAGTTGGTGTAAATTATGGCATCCTACTCCCCTAGAGGAGATGCTGCCAAATTTATGCCAAAGACAGAGGGCTAGATCCCTACACTTATACAAATCGTTATTCGCGATCTCAAGGCTTTAAGACTTTAGATTGCGCGGCAATCCAGACCGTCCGCTTTGTCGGACGGTTTGCATCGTCACGCAATCTTAAAGTCTTAAGATCGCGCAGAAATCCGGACCTTCAGGCTGGGAGGACCACGGGCGCCCCGGATTCGCGCGCCCGTTGGAAAAGACTTCAAGACTTTAGATCGCGCGGCGATCCAGCCGGTCCGCTTTGCCTGACGGCCTGGATCGTCGTGCGATCTTAAAGTCTTAAGATCGCGCAGAAATTCGGACCGTCGGGCCAGTAGGACCACGGACGGCCCGGATTGGCTCGCCCGTTGGAAACAAGGCCCGTTGCAGGGCGGTGCTTTCCCTCCATTGAAGTCCAAGGGGCCCTCCCGCCTGCCCACCTCGACTCCGCCATCGGCTCCCACCTTCCGCCTCCCCCAACCTCCCTTCCACCTCCTCCAGCCATCTCCCTTCCACCACCGCCCACCATCTCCTCTCGGCCTCCGCTCACCATCTCCTATCCGCCTCCGCCCACCTCTTCTCCGCCCGGCGCCCACCTTGCCTCCACCTCCGCACACCTCCGCCCACCTCCCCTTCGCCTACCCCTGCCATCTCCTCTCCGCCTTCGCCCACCTCCCCTCCGCCACCACCCACCATCTCCTCCCTGCCTCCACCCACCTCTTCTTCGTTCGGGGGCCACCTCGCCTGCGCCTCCGCCCGTCGGTCCCCTCCCCTGCGCCTCCCCCCACCCCTTGGGATTCCTCTCCCACTTCTCCCTCGGCATTCCCCCGCGAGTTCTCCTCCGCCTCCACTCCTCCGCTCCCGCCTCCACCTACGCTCACCTCCACCCACCTCACATCCGCCTCTGCCCACCTCACGTCCACCTTTGCCCTCCTCACATACGGCCTGCCCACCGTAGCGGTCTCTCTCTCTCTCTCTCTCTCTCTCTCTCTCTCTCTCTCTCTCTCTTAATGACATCAATCACCGATTGGCGGAATGGAGTGGGTAAGGAAACACAAGATGCTTCACGTGGGGAGGGTAAGGGGCGGGAGGTGCGTCACACATTGCAGCCACGTGGCTGGATCGTTTATCCATTTTCATTGTTTTTTTTT
>BFEA01000341.1:1254928-1265722 GCA_003427395.1 Chara braunii
GGGGAAGGTGGCGCAATCTTTTTCTTAGTTTCCAGGGGCGGGTTACAGGAAGGGGCGGCAAGGGGGAAGGTGGCGCAATCTTTTTCTTAGTTTCCTTTTCTTTTTTCGGTTTGTTTTGTGTGYGTTTGTGCGTGCGTTTGTGTGCTTGTGTTTTGTCTGTGTGTGTGTGTGTGTGTGTTACGATACGTTACCCTATGGCAAAAAATGCCATGAACCCCACAGCAGGCTGCGGTACGACTGTTCCACCGCGGGTTTATAGGCTGCACCCGGTCTTATACGCAACTTCCAATTAATGAGCATATTCATCCTTTTCCTACTTAAGATGCCAATACCCCCCACCATTCAAAGCATTGTATGCAATATTCCGATGAACATTTGACTGCTTTGTATACGAATCCTTCAGACCGTGTCTCATTGTGCGATGATCATAGTGAGGAGGGCATAGAAGGAAAATAAGAGGAGGAAGGTGAGCGTGATCTTGATCAGTCGGGTGGCGAGGGGTAACCTGTGCGCTTTCCTATGGTATAATTCCTCCTTTAGTTTGTTGATCTCTATGCCGAGGGCCATGTTCGCCCTCGTGAGCTGTCTATTCTCCTCTCTATTACTACATCCCATATGTAGTGGATTGTCGTCAAAATCATCCAATATGGAGCGATGTAGCGTGTAAATTTCCGAAAAGATCGATGCAGCCCATTCCTTGATTTCTCTATAGTCGTCAGGTAAGGGGGCATCATAGTGGTAATCAGGGGATATGGATGGGGGGTCACCCCTCCTTATCAAAACATCGTTTAGTAGCGCGATGCGTTTCTCAACGGTTACAAATTTCTCGATAAGGGTTGCTCTGAGGGGTGGCAGATCATCCATGGTGCTACAGAGTGTAAGGATGGTGCAAGCCCGTAGCAGAATATAAATTTAAAATTTTTAATCTAAATTTTACTTTAATCAAGCGAACTGTGTTGTCGATATACGTGGTTGGTAAGGAGTCGAGGGCGCGATCAGATGTATGAGAATGATCACTGAGCACTAAGAAGCATTACATAATCGTTTTGTTCGGAGAATGTCAAGTGTATCGTCATCATCCGGGTATGAAGAAAGTCCGGGATGTAAGAAAGTGAGAGATCAGTTTGTCTGATTCATGTGTCGAGACTAATGTAGGTTCCGAATCCATAGTGGCTATCATCCGGCTTACTCCTTGTGATATCAATAAATTATACACTGGGTAACTTCCAATCTACCGACCCATCCAACTAATCATCAAGCAAAAGGTGTTTATCAGCTACGTATAAGGCAAAGAGGGGATCCATACACACATTTTTTCGGAGGCATGCCATGATAATCTCGGCTTGAACAAGGAAGGTTAATTAGATTAGCCCATCTCTCGTATGTGTATGCATCAGACAATCTGTGCAGGTTTTTCATGAAAACAGCAAACTATGGTGGGTGCGAGACTTCACGTTTTTTAACATCAAGGAGTGGCAGTCGGGCATAAAACCAAAGAAGCATGAAAAACATTACTCGTAAGGACGACTAGTATGCAGAAAGAGGGGGGCAAAATAAATAACAGGATCGAAGCGGAAGACTAAAGGTGGAGGGGAAACTAGATGGATAGTTACGACGAGATGGTAATAATAATAAACCGCTTTTTACGGAGTCGTTCCAAGTTTCAAACTAAAAGTGCGCCAAGCAATATTCAGCATAGAAGCAGATAAACGGAGAGAGAGCACGAGTAAGTGGGGGAAGGAGATTGTCCAAACTTTCGGTGCTTGGCTTTGAAAAAACAGGGGGTAGCATATCGAGCTTTGGCCAACGTTGACTGTTACCACTTTTCGAGGGCAAGATACAACACCACTGAGTCTTTTCTTACTAGTAAATGAGAGGCCGATGTGATTTCAAGCATTACAATTCAGGCAAGGAGGAGTTTCATACATGGATTCCCCCGGAGGTTTGTCATGCATTCGTGGCTAAATAAGCAGGGGTCACCAAACTGTGCTAGTTTTTGTGTGCGTGTATCAGAAGATTTGTGCAGATTCCTCCCGAAGGCAGCAAACCATGGTAGGCACACAATCTTCATGTATTCATATCAAGGAGTGATACTCGAGCATTCTATCAATAAAAAAGCACAAAAAGGTATCGTTCAGGAGGAGGGTCATTTAGAGGTAGAATGAGTAATAGGATAGGGGTGGAAAAAACAGCATTGGAAAGGAAACCGAATGGTGGTAGAAAATTTAATAGACCAGTCATGCGAAATGTTGACAGTTTCAAAACATCGAATACCAAAACTTGAAAGTGGAGGTATTGTGTCAAGAAGCATCTATTATGGAAGTAAATAAACGAGATTGTTGAGTACGAAATGAGGGCCGGAAAGAAATATAGTGAGGGGGAGATAATCCAAAACCCTAATATGGTCAAACTAAGTCACATGGTTTTTCAGTAATCGAAGGTAGCAAACAAAACTCCGGCCAAAGTTGGTTGTTACTAAGCAAGACACAATACTATTGAATCCTTTCTTACAAATGAACGGAAGGCCTATTCTACTGTATTCAAATATCACAGTGAAGAATTCGTTGCGGTTGTCGAAGTTCGATGTGTCCCTTACTGATTTCTACAAAAAAAAAAGCCAAAATACAGTATTGCTAAATTCGTCTAGAGACTATCCTATTTATGTGGGGTCGAGGAAAGGGTGGGGTAGGGTTAACTTTATGACAATTCTATCCACGAAAATCAATGATGTAAAATCTAGAATAATTTCTACATTGTCTTAGACCTACCGAAGGGGTTCAAGGGGGTGCAGATGATGCCAACAACGTTGCAACTACTCTAGCATGCTTCATCTAGCAGAACATTCATGTGAGATAAGTTACGAAGTACAAGATCCATACAACGATTCCTATTTGTAGATCGTGATTGGACAAGCGCGGTTGCTGAAGGTAATTCATCGTACACAGAGATGGAGGTCCGCCAGGTAACCCGTAGCCAGAGCAGTCTTCAAATGAAGTGACAACGCTTGATCATGAACAATCATATAAACAAACAGGAGAGGCTTGACGAAGGAACTCCCAACAGGTAGGCTTCAGAAGAGACAGGAAGCATGTCGCAAAGGTCGATGCAGGGAGGGTGTGGCCAGCCCCTAAAACGTTTTTCGCCGAATCGTTACTCATTCAGCTCATCAGAGGGAATCAAAGCCTGCATTACACAACACAATAACTGCGACACATCCATTCCATTCCACCAATCTTCCCTCATGCAAATGGCGGGTGAGTAATGGGTAAGGGATTTATACCGGTTCCTCGTCACTCTGTGATTCCACGAGGTCGCAGTACAATATCCCCTCCAAGTCAAGTGTCGCCATAGCCAAGCAAGCAGGGAGTCCACGCAAGCCTCAACAGTCGCACAGAACAGATGCATACACGAAAGGATGATGCAAATGATGGAAGTACCACTCAAGATATAGTAGGATTGGAAGGGGGAGCTATGCGTAGAGGGACCGCGGGCCGCAGATGTTCGCATGGCCAGGAGCTTCAGAGGGGCCGTTGGTGGATGCCTCCGCACAAGTACCGGTCCAGACAAGGTTCCGCTGAGTCAGTGCTCTGTGTCGGGGGGTGCTTGCGCTGTTTGCATGTCAGTCTTATGAGACCGCCAGTAGGGGCGTCATTTTTTGGCACGGTGGCTATCCGGGTACTTTTCTCAGGCGGCTATGACAAACCTGTCATTCCCAATGGTTCTTGGAGAGTCCTGTGGTCTATATAGGCGGTCAGGTGGATCGAAAAAGGGCAGTCATGCCAGCTACTTAGTTCCCTCCGGGTGAATTCGTCGATAGGCCGGTCAACAGATCGATACCCGTAGAGGTCTGCGTAGTGCTGTACTTGTCATCTCACTTATGTCAGTTCGCGGGTTCAATTCCCCAGTGGTGTCAGGGGGTGGGCAGGAACCATATTTCAAGGGCCCATGATAGTTACCGGGTCATAGTTCCCATGCCCCATTTTGAAGCATTGAATTGCAGTCCCATCTTCGAAGGGGTGGACGGGGGTGGGTTTGGGGACAGGTCTGCGCCACCATACGTTTTCTCTCGGGTTCAGGGCAAATCAAACTGATCGTAGGTTTTGTAACCATGGTCTGTATATTTATATATGAAACTCCGACGAAACAGTTTATCACAGCCCCTCGTTTGTTGTCCTCTTCTCCCTCTCTGCCTACGGTTTACCGGGCAGTTCTATTTGACGATATATATACATATGTGTGCGTGTATATGTATCCATATATGTATGTATATATATACATATATATGTGTGTGTATATATATATGTGTGTGTGTGTGCATATATGCATATATATATGTGTGTATATATATATGTGTGTGTGTGTGTGTGTGTGAGAGAGAGAGAGAGAGATGAGGGGAGGGTTAGGAGGAGGCGTGTGGGGAGGGGATTAAAGGGATGCTACAACCATGGCTGCATCGCCCATCATATCTATTTTTGCGAGCGAAGCTGCAACAGGTCGTCGAGTTATTTTTTAGTTGCCTTATGGGTTCGAGTCATACGCTTTTGGGATATGGTTTAGCATAGATTTTGGGACCATACTTTCATAAGGGAGGTGCTCCTGAATTTTTTACTAAAGCTAAAAAGTTAGTTTACGCGTGAATTCTTTTAATTTTCGTTTGATCTTATAGAAATTATGGGGCATACTTCCTTAGGGGCGGTGCTGCCAAAAATTTCCTAAAGCCGGATGGATAGGGACCGATCTCCTTAGCAGTTAGGCTGCGAGGTAGGGATTAAATCTCAAGTTGAGATTGAAATGATATCCGCGTTCATTCGATGGTGCAGGACTTCTTAGTTGTGGGTGTTAACAAGACACTCTACGCGAATCGCAAGATCTTCTTCTATTGCTATCGATTAATAGCAGGTCGGTTTGTGATTCGACCTATGCCTACGCCTGTATCTCAACCTGAAACCCTAACGGAATGGTTGACGTTCTTTCTTTACACGTTCTTACGCAGGTTCTTTCAATGGCCATTCAAAGAGGCTGAGTGCTTTTTTTGGGAAGGGTGCACAAGGGCTCGGGTGCATGTGTTAAGGGGGAAAGGTGAGTTGCTGGAAATGGTGAGGTTGACCTCCTTCAGTGTGTCAATTTGTGAACTGGCTTGAATGTGTGCCTGCAAGTATGTTTGTCAAAGCTTGATGGATGAGTAAGCCATGAGTGTTTGTGAGAGATGGTCTCCCCTGGTTCCTCACGCAAACCTCTCCTTTCCTCTAAATAATATGTTGCATATACGTTCCCGTACCCCTTATTTGTTCGAGTAGGTGTGGTTGATGCAAAGCGCAAGCCGGCCACAATTTGACTCAATTTTTAGTTTGGACGATGCTAGTCACTCGTAGTAAGTCACGTTTAGCCTGACATCTTAGTGGGGGCTACCTACCAAGATGTGAGAAGGGCATAACGGGAGATGCTTATTAATTTGTTTGTCGGACGTTGGGTCATGGACCGGAATTCGAGGTCCTTGTCCAGCACATAGGATCATCCCCTATGCATCAGACATCCGGTCCTCGCCTACCACTACGCTCCTCCTAAAGGCGAGGGCCGCCGTGGAGGCAGAATGACTTATCCTTCAGCCGTTCTTTGTTGTGAGAGGAGATTCCCTCACGACACTTCATGGTTGACATTTGTGTGTCGTACGCGACCCTGAAATCCACGATGAGTCTCGTGATTGTGGGTAACGCATGAAGTGTTGCCATAATAGTCGATTGCGTGAGCACACATGATTGAATGTTGTGGCCTCTTTCTCGTATGTTTCTTTTATGTCTTTAGCACAAGCCACATTTTGTCGTTCGCGCGGGGTCCGAGTTATGGGTCGAAACCCTTGCAAAGGGACTCGGCTCATATGCAGAGTCTTCAACTTAAATGTTATTTGCGGCTGTGTGTGTGTTACACGTGGTTAAGTTGAGAGTCGTAGGCGACCGACGTAGGGCCGCTCGTGGGAGATCAGCGCCCCATGTGGCGGTTCGCTTACGGTTCAATTTAGGCGTTGGCCGCGCGTGCCCCCTATGCTACAACATACAAGAAACGCCCTTGGCTGAGCCGCCTTTGCGATTGCATGTAAAAGCTTTTGCATGTGGTTCAGTAGCTCGGCGGGGATATGCCCATCGAAGGGATGGTGACAGCTCCCGTAGGTGGAGGTAAGTTGTACCTCGCGGGGCCCTATCTCGTCGTAGGGGCTCGATGGAGGTATCGCTGGCGCACTCGGCCGAAGCGGCACTGCTGCTTCATTGCATGCGTCCCAAAAAGTTCCTGCCAATCCTGCGTGTTGCGGCTGGGAGGGTCCCTCAGCGGACCGATGCGCTTGACAACGCTCACCCCTGCGCCCCCCTCACCCCGCAGACCTGAGAATAGCAGGGCCCTTGGCACTAAGGGATAAAATTTCGGAATTGCCATTGGACTTGTTACGAATTCCAAAACTGCCCTCGTTCAATGGCAGGCTGGCTGTGCAGGATGCAGGATGCATAGGTCATCACTGCGAGTCATCTCACTTCTTGAAAGTATGGCGTAGCATTCCGGGTTGTCACAGGTGAAGTTACCTTTTCTTCCTTTCAAAGGGGGAAAGGATACTTTCTGATATTGTTCCCAGCTCAGTGGAGTTGCGGTCTCGCTCAACAATCCAATTTGGGCTGATCTTGTTTCGCGCGTATCCGCATGAAGTGAAAATTTGGATGCATTGATGGCTGTCTTCAAGTAATGAGTTCTGATTCTAAGGATTTAGGTACATTGAGGAGGAAGATGGGCTCACGACTAACCTTTGCTATCCCAGACTCAGAGGAGAAAACGGACCTTAGGCTAGAAAAGTTGCTATGATGCAGACTCAGGGAAAACTCAATGAACAGTGATTCAGAAGACTCAGGGACTCAGCGGACCCTATGGATTGGGGAACAGAGTGAGGTGATACAAGCAGGTCCAGCAGCTGCATACAACCAGACCAGGAACAGCAGAAACCGCTCAGAACAGCCAAGAAGAGACTCCACGAACTCGAACCACCAGTCCGACTACCCTTGTACTGTAGATTTGTTTTTAGGGCAAGTACCGTGGCAAAATCTACAGTGATCCTGCATGGCGCAGGTTCATGGGAAAAGGTTGGTGGGCCCAAAAGAAACCTTGGAAAACAAAATCGTGAGAAAAACAAAAAACAAAAAAACAAGAAGAAGAAACACGGCGGTCATAACACCCGCAGATGCCCTGCCTCGCTGGCAGGGCACAATCTTACAAAGAAAAGAACCAAAAAAGAAAAAAAAACATGAAAACGAGGACAGATTTGGACGTAATAGAGGTCAGATCCTTTTTGGAAAGTACTAGTCTGAGTGTGCCCTGAGTGGGGGCATTCCCGAGAAGGTCACATCTGGAGGAAAGAAACAAAAGAACGTAAAAAAACAAAGAAGAGAGATTTGCCCCTGACAGCGGTCAGATAAGTATGTACTCAGTGAGGGTGTTCGCAGCCCGTAGGCTCCTCTATATCTCGTCGTTTGGACGTACGAACGAAAGGTCGTTGTGCAGCTACCGGTCGGCCTTTGGGTGGGAGGGTAGTTGCGAGGGTGGACGAAGTCGAAGAGGCCTCAAAAGCAGGTTGGGATGTGGTCGTCGTAAAAAAAACGAGGGCGTGGTCCCTTTTTTTTTCGTTCCAATGCCCCAACCGGTCTATCAAATAGTTGGGGTCTGGGGGGGCGATGTTGAAATTGTGTGTGTTTTCGGTGCATGTGGTTGGCCAATTTTTTCTCTTTTTCTTTTTTTTTTGTGTAACTGTAACTGTTTATATATGTTCATGGGCCGATTCTGCACGATTCTGCACAGATTGTGTAAAATCGTCGGCCCATCTTTCACGCCCGAAGAGGAATTGGGGTGATAGCCTGAATCTGCCTGATTGTCGATTTATCCATGGGCGTTCAGGCGTGTGTACGAGCTGTGGTAGAAAACTGGTTGGGAAAAAAAAAAACGTTTTTTTCCCCCCTTCGTTTTGTCGCTTTTTTTTTTGGACTTCGCTTTACAAAACGGTCAGTAAGAACGGAGGTGTCTGCTCCAGAGAGTGCCCGGATGACCGTGAAACGGTAAGCTGGAGGAAAAAGGCTTTTTTCCATGTTCACATCGCCATTCTGTGTGATGCACATGACTGCCTTTCGGACTGTGTGCAGACATAGACGAGCGGGAAAATAAAAACGGAAAACATTGAACAGGCAAGTCGGAAAAGGCTGCAGTGGTCCGCTGAGAGGCGGAGGACATTGGGATGGGACAGTGCTACCATCTAAGGAGCTGGGAGGAGGGAAGCATTGAGTACTCCAGTGAGGGGTGGAAGGTTTTGTTCTCACGGCTACTCACTGCGCGTGCGACTGCATTGCCATCCTGATGAGACACATTGTCACATTGCCACTACGTGCTCGACGGCGGTTATGGGTTGAGTTGACAGCAGGATTGCAGAGGTGACAGCGGTGAGGTGAGGGTTGTGACAGCGGGATTGCAATGAGTTCTCACGAGACTGCATTGCCATCGTGGTGAGACACTTCGCCGTTGTGTGGTGTGGTGAGAGAAGTGAGAACCCCATAGGCTGCAGGCTGATCTCGCACGAGGAGGATGGAGGGGAGCAAAGGTGGGCCGGGCTGGTTGTTGTAGAGACAAGGATATGGTGCAAACAGTTTTACGGTTTACGGTTAGGGCTTCCCCGAGAGACTCATAGAAACACCTGGACAATTGGATGTCCTGACAATTACATATGGGATTGTCGCCCGCCCCTGTCCTCTCCTCGTTTCTCCTGCCGCGCCCCTGTTTCCACTATGATCCCTCCTCGCTCCCAATGGCTCAGGCCTATCACCCCTCCGCCCTCAACGACTGGCTTCGACCAAAGAGCAATTCTGGGCACCACAACTACATAGCCACCCCACCTGATGCCGCACCCACGCCATGTATTTTGCCCTCCCCTCTTCTACTGGTGCAAACTGCAAAAAAACACACGCTTCCACCGCCGACTGCGCCTTCCCTGTTTCCATGTTCTTGGGCCGGCTACGGGCTGCGGGCCCGCGACCTCGCGGTATTTCAGTTTCCCAAGAACATACTCCCGGCCCTGCCTTGCTGGCAGGGAACTAAGAAAAGAAGGAAAAAAAACCACCACCACCAATATTTGGCCTTTATAGTGGTATGTACTCAGTGAGGGCATTTCCCAAGAACATACTGCCCGCCCTGCCTTGCTGGCAGGGGACTAAGAGAAAAAGAAGAAAAAAAAACCACCGCCATCAAGATTTGGCCCTAATAATGGTCAGGTACATTATGAAAAAGTACTATTGTGAGTATGCCCTCAGTGAGGGCCTTCCACGACATCATTTATCTGGATGTAGGTAGTGGTATTTTTCCACTATTTTACGTCACTCTCTGGCCAAAATGTACGGAGCAAAATTCAAACTCGGAACTAGAGCTCAAGTATTCAAGATCACGGGGAAGGGATCTGGGTAGACCAGTTACTGGAAGTTTTTGGGGAAAATCTATGTGGGGAACCTTTTGGGTTTGGGATGGCCGAAACAATTCCGTATTGATACTGCTTTTTAACTAGGCTGGGCCACCGCCCGGCCGGGCGTACCCCAGCCGGTTGGGCCTGGGGGGGTCCGGCCGGCGAAACCGGGTGACGCAAAAACACAGCACCGAATTTTTTATTTTTTATTTGAAGGCGGGTTGTGCTGCGCTACCCTAGAGGACCCCGAATCTGCGATAAAAAGTGAACTTACAGGGGGTTGAGGGGGGGGGTGCTGGGGGAGGGATGTCAACGGGGGGTCTGGGGGATGTCAGTGCTCGTATGTCACAGACCTTGCAGGTGTGTGTGGAAGAAGAAGAAGAAGAGGAAGAAGAAGAAGAAGAAGAAGAAGTGAAGGAAGAGGAGGAGGAGGAGGAGAAGAAGAAGAAAATGGGAGGGGGGTGAGAAAGGGTGGGCGAGAAGAAGAAGATGAAGGTCGAAGATGGGCGGGGGGTGAGAAAGGGTGGGTGAGAAAGGATGGAGGGCAGGGGGTGAGAAAGGGTGGGCGAGAAGAAGAAGAAGAAGAAGAAGGTGGGTGGTGGAGGAGACGCGGCCCCACGGGCGTCTGCAGGAGGCAGAGACAAAAAAAAAAAACAAAAAAAAATGGAAATGATGGTCCGTGATGGTGGGCAGGGGGGGCAAGAAGCAGAAGAAACCAAGGATAGAGGAGGAGGAGGAGAAAAAGAAGAAGAAGAAGCGAAGGAGGAGGAGGAGGAGGAGGAGGAGGAGGAGGAGAAAAAGAAGAAGAAGACGGGTGGAGGATGGTGGGCAGGGGGTCATGAGACACTGGCAGAGAAGAAGAAGAAGAAGAAGAAGAAGAAAAAGATGCGACGAAGAAGGAGAAGAGCAAGAAGAAGAAGAAGATCTCTCTCTCTCTCTCTCTCTCTCTCTCTCTCTCTCTCTCCTACTACTACTACTAACCCGCTTACCTTGGCGCGACAGCGCGATGGCGGCTGTCGGCGGGCTTGGCGGCGTTGGCGGGCGTTGGCGGAGCTCCTGTCGAAGCGAGGCGTCGGGCGAAGTGCGGCGTTGGGCGGGAGGTCACGGGGGAGGGGACGAGGGCCGCGGTGGTTCCTGCCCGATTTCATGAATTCGAAATCACGGCCCATCTGGGCTATCAATCCAGGAGATCGACGGCGTAGATGGGCCCCGATTTCGAATTCTCGAAATCGGGCCTACCGGCCCTTTTTTCTTAAGTGTGTTGGCCTAGACGGCCTCCTTTGGGGGGAAGAAGCCCCCCCGCGTCGAAAACGACCGAACCG
>BFEA01000341.1:1303311-1323186 GCA_003427395.1 Chara braunii
GATTGAATGGGGTCAGATTGGAGTTGGGAGAGGGGTGAGGACGGTGTTGTGGTCAGTTGGGGTGGGAGTGGTTCACGTAAGGGTCGGATCGAAAATGGAAGGAGGAGGAAAAGGGGTGAGATTGGGACTGAAAAGGGGGTGAGAAGAAGACGATGTAGAACTGAGATGGATGAATCGGGGTTGGGGTGGTAGCGAGTCGGGAGCTGGGGGACAGATCGGGGATGAGCGTTGGGAGAGGGTGGTATCGAAGAGGAGTCGGGGGTGGGAATGGTGTGGAGTCGGGATGGGGTTGGGTTGGTATCGGGGTGGGATCGGGTCGAAGTCGGGTAGAGATTGGGACGTGGTCGGGATGGGTTCGGATTGGGATCGGGATAGGGTTAGGAGTGGGATGGGGTTGGGATGGGGTTGGGATGGGGTCGGGATGGAATGAGCTGGGATCGCAAGGCGGTTGTGTTGACGGGGATGAGAGTTGGGAGAGAGTGGTTTCGAAGAGGAGTCGGGGGTGGGAACGGTGTGGAGTCGGGATGGGGTTGGGTTGGTATCGGAGTGGGATCGGGTTGAAGTCGGGTAGAGATTGGGATGGGCTCGGGGTGGGTTCGGATTGGGATCGGGATGGGGTCGGGGTGGGTTCGGATTGGGATCGGGATGGGGTCGGGAATGGGATGGGGTCGGGATGGGATGCGCAGGGATCGCGAAGTGGTTGCGCAGGGATCGGGATAGGACTGGGATATGGTCGGGTTTCATTTAGGGAGGGGTTTGGGGAAGAACGAGGTGGGGACGAGGTAGATGCACTTCAGAGGTGGAATGGGATAGGGATCGAAGACGGTTAGGAGAGATGAAAGAACCGAACTGTGTTATCTACGGAGCCGATTGGTGGGGTCGGGTTGAGACTAGGCAGGTGTTGGAATGAGATCGGGTTGGGATCGGGGTGGGGTCGGGGTTGAATCAGGTTGAGGTCGGGAGGGAAATGGGAATGAGATGGTGGCGAAATGGGGTCGGGATGGGGTAGAGCTAAGGTCGGATTGCGGTCGGGGTGGGATCGCGGCGAGTGCGAGGGGGGGCTGAGGAGGGTGCGTTTCGGAAGTAAGATGGAGTGAGGTTGATAAAGGATTGGGGGGGAAGTGGAGTAGAGCCGCGATTGTAATTGAAAAGGGAAATGCTGGAGTCAATATCGAAAAGGAGAACACAAAAGGATTGAAATTGAGATTGACGTCGAGGTTGGGATCGGGGTTGGAGACGGGAGAAAAGAAGATTGAAAAGGGCGGTTGGGATTAAGATTGAGAGTGAAATTGAAGAAGAGGTTGAGATCGAAGTTGAAAAAGAAGAAGAGAATGACTCAGAGACGGGGGTAATCGGGATCAATCCAGGGAGCGGATTGAGTTGAGGTGGACTTGAGCCGGAACGAGATTGAAAGGCAGTCGAAGCCGGCGGTAAGCGGGGACGAAGTTGGGAACAATGTTGGGATCAGGAGTGAAATCGAAACAGATCGGATTTGGGGGGCGCCACGTTTTGGGGTTGAGGGAGAGAAAACAAACTACGAGAAGCAAGCGAAAGTTATTGGGGGAGTGGGTAGACGACAGTGGCGAAAGGGATGATCTCAGGGTTGGGTCAGACTGACAGTCGGAAGAGAGTTGAGCGCGAGTCACGCTGAGTCGAGGAGGATTACAAAGTGAGAGAGGTTGAGGTGAGGTTGGGATCGGGTGAAGAATTGAGTGGGATGAAGTTGGGGGGGAGAATTGATACGAATAATAGGGATCAAAGTGACAACGGAAGGAGGCTGGAAAAGGATAGAGAGGAAAAGTGATCGGAGAGTGAGTGGACAGGAGTCAGTCAGAGGGGGGTGAAGAGTTGAAAGAAGGGATGGATAAGGACTGGACAAGGACAGGGGTCGGATGTGGGAATTAGCAAGTTGCTCTCACTGCTGATGTTGGTCCTCTTGGAGCTCTGGAATTTGGTGATGGCTGTACTTGATTACTTCAGGATGTTCGGCATTGTCAAACTTTTGCGATGGCAAGGGCGCGTGCGCGCCTCTTAAAGTCCGGGCGATGCCCTCCTAGCGGCTTCCCTCCTGCATTCATTCTACTTGGTGGCCATGGAGGAGCGTGCGCGCGCGGGGTGCGCGCTTGTGGTGTCCAACGTGGGTCGAGCTATGGCGAGAGCGCGGCCTTCAGTGCAGTTCAAGTTGATGCCCGTGCGGGGCCGGGGGACGGCGCGGCGCGAGCGCAGCGATGCGCTAACGGGGCGGCGCTAGCGCGAAAAAAACTCTCAGTGGCGTCTATTTTTCGGATTTTCCTTGTTTCTTTTTTTTTTTAATTTTTGTGGAGGGAAGGTTGCTGCACTCCATTCATGAGTACGGCATGCTTGGTCCCATGAGTATCCCATGCTTGGTCCCATGAGTATCCCATGCTTGGTTCCATGAGTATTCCATGCTTGCTCCCATGTTCAAGATCACTCTTTCGTTGTAAGCATTGTGCTGGTGTGGCGTTTGGCACTCACTGTGTTGGACTATGGGCATCACTCCACTACACAACGCTTGAATGTACAGTCCAGAAAGCGCCCAAATGCATGTAAATTTTTGTGTAGTGGAGCCCTCACCCTATGTTTGGTGCAGTGCATTATTGTTAAGGCGACTTGCACACACACACATGATAACAAGCACTTGCTTTGCATACGGCTTTGTCTAACCAATACACCAAAGTTCCTCGACTGCAGGCTTTTGTCTAGCCAATACACCGAAGTTCCTTGACAGCAGGCTGCTCGTTATTCCGCAAGTGTCCGTACTCGCTTCTTTCTGGCCGTGCGATGTTTGATCTTTGCGATGGTGGTTGCTTCTTTGTGCAATTTGGTTGCTGCGCTCCCTTGGAGCGTGGCTAATCAGTTGCTGGATCCATTTGCATCATCTGGCTATTTTTGCATTGCGCTGCGATGTCTTTGCTTTTGCCTTTCCTTGGATTGTGGCTCACCCACAGAACTCAAACACGGCACGTTCTAATGACATTTGTCGATATGCTACTGATGAATTACTTGGATTTTTTGCATCACTGCACTGTGTTTGTGTGAATGGCCGTTCTGCTTCTGCTGGCCGGCGAAACTGGTGGATGCCACTGGCTGGACCATTGTGGGCGGAAAAAAATATTGCACGACAGAGCAGATGACAAAACGAACGAGCCCTCTTAATACAGAGACCTGAGCTGGAATCTGCACGCAAATCAAAGATGAATCCAATAATATGGCAACAATTCAAATTTGGGCCATGCCATGGCAACAATTCAAATTTGGGCCGTGCCAGCTCCATGAAAATATGCACTTTCCCTTTTCTTCTTTTTTTTTGGGGGGGGGGTGGAGAATGGAACAGTGGAAAAGAATCTGCTCTGTGGCAGAAAACTTGTGATGAGGGAAGAACCTAAATTTGACGTTGGGCGAATTTCATTATTTTTTTTTTCTCCCATTGATGGGTCTACCGTCGTCGCCTGAATGGACTGCAAGCTGGGCAGCCCCCCCCCCCACTCCCCAGGGTGTAGTCATGCCGGGACCTTTTGAACTCAGCTTTGGATGTGGTTGCGGTCGTATACATCCAGGTCTTGTGGTATTTGCTGTCACATACATTCAGGAAACTCCTGGTGTCATCCTTGAATCGACATCCGTAATCGTCAGTTAGAAGCGGGGTACAGGACCCATTCCGAATTCTCAATTGGAACTACCAACTTGCCCCGAATAGAACGTACCGTCGGTCATTATGCCTGTGTTGGGTGACAACTTCTGTCTATGCACTGCGGTAATGGCTGTATTCTCTATTAGGGGGAAGACGGTAGATCTTTCATGAAAGGGCGTTGGCTTTGAGATATCGTCCTCAAACTGACTGCCCCCAAGTGATTCAGAATATTTTTTTGCCATAAAGTTCAGATTGGGGTTCGAACTCAGGTCTGTATTGCAGCAGTCCATGGGTGTACGAACTGAGCTACCCCTGTTGCCGCTGTCAGTGTCGCAACACTTTTCGTTTCTGGTGAGCCCGAGCTGACCCTCCTTGCTCCTCCCCGGGCAGGCGCATTCTGCTCTATCACTAAACCTACAGCCAGCACACGTAATCCAGCGGCATACACACAGGCACGAAAAAAACCTGCAAAGACGACAAGATTATCACAGATGAACTCTCGTGTACGAAAACATTCACACACATGCACTTGTGTATGAAAACATTCACACGCAGACACTTGTGCGCACGAGTCATGAGGTCTGTTAAGAGGCTTTGGGGAGGGAGAGAGAGAGAGAGAGAGAGAGAGAGAGAGAGAGAGAGAGAGAGAGGGCGGGATTCAGGGATGGGGGAATGTCTTCCTCGTCCCCCATAGTACATGCACACATTGCACAGCTTTTTGCCTAATCCTTTCTAACAGGGCCGGCAGGAAAAGAACTGTTAAAATTGTGGAGTGCGTGAGGGAAAAGCACAAAACGCAGCAAGAGGCGGAAGTGGAAACGGTCTGGGTGAAAAGCATTGAATTCAGTGGGGGGGGGAAGGGGAATCAAGAGAGAGAGAGAGAGAGAGAGAGAGAGAGAGAGGGAGGAAGGGAGGGAGCTCTGTTCCCTCCCCACCATAATTTATGCATAGCTTTTTTTCTTGTCCCTTGGTACATCCATCATAATTCAAATTACGCATTAGCATCATGCAAGAGGTATGCTTCTTGTTCTCTTGTGTTTTAATTTTTTTGCGGGTGATGCTGCAAACAGGTCATCTAGTTCGGTGGCAAGACTCCTGGTGTCACATGTTGGTCAGAGTTTGGTACAAATGGAATGCATGGGTTGATCAGAGTCGCTGTGACCCAGTCGCCCAGGTCCGGTGAAAATTTGTCGGTTTGCTAAAGGTCAAGCATTTCGAATTTTGTGACATCCAGCGTCATCAAAGTGACCTCACATTATTCATGCAGTGCTTACCTCTTATCTTATCTTTCATTCTTATCTTATCCCACTCTTTATGGTAATGCCTGCTCTTATAGGTGGATTTGGAAACTGGTTTGTTGAACTTTGTTCCTATTTTAATTGGAGCGCCTGATATGGCCTTTCCAAGATTAAACAATATCAGTTTTTTAGTTTTGCTTCTATTTCATTTTGTCACCATGAATGGAGGTCATTTAGTACTCGATGCTTGGCAATCTTTTGTTGAAATGATTTATGAATTCGTTCTAAACTTGGTCAATGAACAAATAAGTGGTGTACAGCAGTGGCGGTTTAAAGCAGGGTGTGTTCAACAGATTGATTGTGGGTAGGCAGTGGGCACCTGTCTGTGCCTGTTTTCTTTAGACCACCACTACTGGGATGCCTCCTGTGGAACCAGTTGCATAGGTGCGCGCATGTTTATTATCCATGGTCGTTGGAATGGTGTGTTGTTTTGGCGAATGTTTGATGACACACAGCTGTCCTCCGCAAATTCTAGCATGTTTGTGGCGAGTGTCCCATCTCATGTTTGTTTTTTTATTTTTCCTGTCATGTTTTTTTTTTTTTTGGTAGACTATCCCCAAGTGGCTCCTCAGGTTCAGTTCCTGACAACTGGTGGCGGAAAAGTTCGGTTCAATCCGAATTTGTACGAGAGTGGCAAAGTGTGCCTGAGCTTGCTTGGAACATGGTGCGGACCTGGTTGGATTCCAGGCAAGTCCACAGTGCTTCAAGTGCTGGTAAGTATTCAGAGTTTGATCCTGGTTCAGGATCCGTACTACAATGAACCAGGCTATGAGCTCCGGGCACAGTCGTGGAGCTTGGCCGTTCAATATGCGAACTCTCAAAGGATTAACACGATGCGTCATGCAATCTTGGCAGCACTTGTGAAACCCCCCGCAATGTTTGAGGATGTTGTGAGGACGCATTACTCGCTGAAGCGTGAAGAAATTATCGAAGAGACTCGGGCATGGGTCCGAGAAATCTCCGGTTCCGGTCACAATCGTGCGCTAACAGGTGGTGACATGCGAGACCTCTTTGGGTTCGGTAATCCTAATCCTCAGCACACCAACAGCAACGAGATAGAGAAGCTTGCTCATGCCATCGAACTCGAGCTGAATAAACTTCCCTGCACGGTATAGAGTTACATTGTTTGTTGGCGATGGTGAGTTGATGTCTTTTGGGCTACGTAAAGACGTGGAATCAAGTGCTAGCTTCCTGGAAGTAAAGTCAGACACTTTGAAGCAGTGGAATAATCGAGGTGGCGAAAGTGTTGCCGTCTGTTCTCTGTGCAGGGGTATGTTGGGTTGGTGGTGATGAGATGATCTCTGTTGGGGATGTGTGAAGAACTGGACTCACCTCTAAGCAAAGGATCACAGCCCAGAGATTTTGAAGAGGTGTAATGATCTTTTGTCTGCCTATCCGAATGATGCTGTGAGCACCAGCAGATGCTTGGTTCAGATTGATGAAGCAAATAAATCAGTGCGGATTTAGTCCATGTGGATGCAAAAATTGCATCCAATGAGGAGGAATGCTAGGAGAGATGCTGCCGAGCTCTGCGGTTCGAAGGTGATCGATATGTGGGTTGTGGACGTGTTCAATCAATTAATTGCCTGATATGGGTCAATCAGGCTGTGTGGCGAGCAACAGTGTTGCTGCGGTTGGAATTGAATCACAAAACTGTATTTTAGAGGTTTGTTGACGACAATAGTTGTTGCCAGGTTCACTAGAGAGTATTTCAATCTGGAGTCTGTACCATGTTTCTTGGCAGTTGCTGCGGGTCTGATGGCTTGGATCTTGGGAGCATGAGCATTTTCGGTGACGAAACATCCAGTTTGCTGAATGCAAGTGATCTCTTGCTGCTGCAAACGTTTCTGCTAAAGGGTCAGCTTTTGCTGCTGTAGCTGTAGATTTTGCTGCTGCAGAGGACTGGTTGGTGTGTCCTGCTTTTGAGGCGTTGCTGTGTGCCATAATTGTGGACGAGGGATGACAGCAGCTACAGCTTTTGCTGCTGCGGATGTGTAGGAGTATTGGTGACAGTCTTAACTTCTGCAGAAGGCGGAGTCATGCAGATAGAGACAGGGTATGGCTGATTGTCTGCAGGGAAGCAAAGTCTTTTTTTTGTCGCTTGTTTCTTTTAAGGTTTTCCACTGAGGAGTACGCTAGGCTGGTTTGGAGAAAGCTAGGCTCTGCCCAGCCCAGAAGTAAGCTAGTCTCATTCAGGAGCTTGCTTGTTAACCCATATTGCGCAGTCGAACAGAGATCGCTTCTGTGTTGGGAAGGAGATCGTTTCGGTGTTGGGAAGGAGGCGGCATAAGATATCCCTGTTTTGGGGGGGTATATGAGATGAAAAGAGAAGGAAGAGGGAGAGACAAGCAAGGGTAGGAAACGTCTCAAAATCGCTGTGTTCGAGTCCGCAGAAGAAACCAGCTGGCAATGGGTCCTTATTGCTAAACTGCATCGTTGATAGAGACAAAAGGGTGCACACATCTCCTGACGGGAGTGAACACTCGACGCTGTTTTTGCCCTTCGCGTGCATAGCAATGCTGCAGGTTCTGCTGCCAAGCAATCAGTTAGCTACATGCAGTCATAATGAGCTCTGCTGGCAAGGTGGTTTTTGGTTTATGGAATTCTGTCTGGTATGCTCTGTCTCCGTCGTAGATTTTCCTTTGTTGCATAAGGGAGGTCTGCCATTTATGGCACTATGTCTGGAGATGGTCTGTAAATAATAAGTCGATAGGTGTCGTATGAAACAACTTTTTGCCGACGACATGGTCCTCGGCGAGCTGACCTTCGGAGTTGGTAGAAGTGTTCTTTGGAGCTAGTGCTAAGTGGCTGCAACTCGCAATGTGCCGAGGTCCCTCTGGGAGTAATGCAGTTGTCTGTACAGGTCAAATGCGACAAAATGACTAGTGCGTCAGATGTGATAATGGTAGAATGGCTAGTGCAGAGGGTGTTTATTATTTTGTTGCTCCCCTTGTTAGTGAGCTGCAGGGAGGTAGGTCCACAAAGCAATGATTTTCTGCCGATTTTCTGTCATTTACAGGCAGGCGATGTCTCATGTCCTGCTTTGACACAAAACCTTATGTTGAGCCGTCGGGGTTTCTTTGCCTGCAATTGGGGAAAGAGGGGCAGGAGCGGGGGGTTATTCTCCTGAAAAGGGGCTCGTTGTTGATGCTGATGCCTGGTGGCTGGAGATGAAACCTGTCTTTCTTCTCACCTTCTTTTAGTGACCGTTTTCTTTGCGCTTCATTAGAGAGTTAGAACGAACAAAATAAATAGGAGTATCATCTGTCTTTCTTCTCCACAATATGAGTATCATCGTCTTTCTTCTCCACAATAAATAGGAGTATCATCTGTCTTTCTTCTCCACACTGAGTATCATTTGACTTTCTTCTCCACTTCTTTCAGTGCGAGTTAGGTGTGTGCTTTATTAGAACAAGTAAAATAAATAGGATATCGAAAAGAGTTGCTTCATTGAAGTTCATACTGCTGGCCAGCATGAGTAGCCGGAGTCCTCTGTACGTATGCAAGACCGATGGCGTCACCCATCATAGAATTGATGGCAGGGGCGTGTGTTTGTTCAAGTTGGCTGCCGCTATTGTCCTGTGGCGGTCCTCTACTTTTGCTTTGAAATAAGGGCACAATGGGGAGCACACACAGCCGAGGCCTGGACAGAAAGGAGTCCTTCGAAAGCCGGAAATGGAATGCAGCACCTGCATTTGTTTTGTACTCGAGCGGACGCTTCATCAAAAGGTGGAACAGGGAAAAGAGCAGAGTCTGATCTATTGTGAAAGCGGATCTCAGAGGTGGAACGGGGAAAAGAGTGGAGGCCTCGTTCTCTATTTGACATTCAAGGCCTGCAGTTTCGAAGATTTTGTTATTCAAGTTTGATCATGCATTGCCTTGCCTGTTGTCCGTGGCTCTGGCTGTTTGGTATTTTGTCTATTGGCAGTCATGTACTTGAATTAAACACTCGAAAGATAGGAGCGAAGCTCAGCAAACAAGTCTGGAGATAAAATGAACCCATTTCTGGTGAGTGGCGGCGATCGCCTGACAATTTGCCATGTTGTGAAGTACCTTTGCCTCTCAATGCAGAATGAGGAAGAAAGAACGATGTGGCATGTTCACGGCAAATGTTTGCCAGTTTGCGGTAGATGTCCTCTATTGTCTGGTGGTGGGTTTTCAGTGGCTGTTTGGTATTTTGTCTGTTGGCAGTCATGTACTTGAGTTAAAAGTTAGGGCTCATAGGAGCAAACAACGATGGAGACAACGCAAACACATCTCCAGCATGTGGTGGCAATCATGTGTTTGAGATGTCGTGAAGCACAGGTGTATCAAAGCGTAATGAGGAAGAACCACTTCGCGTGTTCACGGCAAATGCTTGCCGGCTTGCAGTAAGTGTTCTCTATCGTCTGTCGGGCGGGATTTCGAGGCGGATGTTCTGAAGCTGTGAAATGAGGGGAGAGAGGAAGGATGGGCGATATGCTCTTGCATTTGCGGCAAGCCTCTGCTGGCATGAGGGCCCAGCAGTGAACTTAAAACTGTGAAAATGTGGGTCTAATCGTAAGGCAGGAAAGAGGGAGGAGTACTTGGCGTCTGTGTGTCTGAGGTGATAATAGGACAGCATTCGAGATCACCTGCCTGTTTTCGAGTGAGCGTTTGCTGCTGTCTTGTTGGCAATCATGCACTTGGACTGTAGCATAGCTTACCTTGAGGAAGGGACGACGATTCAGCGCCATGTACTGTCAAGGACACAGTCAATAGTAACCGAGTGAAATGGGTGTGGTGTGATGTAGGAGTGCAAGGCAGGGGACGAGAGAGGAGGTTACTGTATCCGATGAAGCTTTGAGTCGGTCGTTAGTATTGAAATCTGCTTGTACATGGAAAGATTCCTCCTTGTGGTATCTTCCCTTTGAGTGGTAAGTTAGTATCGAAATGTGCTTGTACATGGAAAGGTTCCTTCCTGTGGTATCTTCTCCCTCCCCCCCCCCCCCCCCCCCACCCCCCCTGTTTCAGGTTCTGTGCCCTTAACTTCCCGCTGGTATGTGAGTGCAGCACCATGATATACAGAAGGGAAGGGAGGGAGCCTAGTGCTTGCTACGCTTTTGCCAAGCTGCTTCTTTCAGTATATGCCTCCTTTGTCAACTGTTGTTGATCAGTTGCTTCAATTCATCACACGCATGATGCGGCTTGCAGGTGCAGAGCTAGAGGGTCCAGACAGATTCATCGATCACTTTATTGGGCTGATCGATCACTTCTGGTTTGCAGTTGCAATGCTAGAGGGGATAGACAGATGTGGTTATTGCTTGTATGTTGCTCGATTCTGCGTGCCAAATGTGGATAGAGTTTTGTGTGCGCAAACAAAGAAACTTTAACGAAGACGGTTTGGAATCGGGTGCGTTTTTGTACTATCCCTGGAGGACTATGTGTGCCTTATAGTACTTTAGTCTGATTAGTGTTTCTTTGTCAACGATTGCCACGACAGTGCAAGTGCAGAGGTTGCAAGGGGGAATCCGCTCTCCTGTGTCATCTCCTGTGCGGTCGAAGGCTTGTACTTATCTTGGGGTGAAAGAGTTGTAGGGAGGAATACCTGCTGGTTCGGTGTACTGCCCAAGCGGGGATACCTGGCAGTGTGTTAAAAGCTTTCCAGCCAGGTTCGGACTATGGACTACTTCTTCAGCCAGGTTCGGACTATGGACTACTTCACTGGGGGTTCAATTTGCTGCTCAAGTGGGTATATTTCCAGCCAGGTTCGAACGAGGGAGTATGTCTTTGACTGGTGGTTCCATGCGGCTCCAACTAAGGGAGTATGCCTCGCATTGGTGGTTCCATGTACTGCCCAAGCGGGGATACCTGGCAGTGTGTCAAAAGCTTTCCAGCCAGGTTTGTTATGTGCACCTGGATCTGATCTTCAATGGATGTTCATGTGTATGGCTCCGCATCAAGAATATCTGGATTCCATCTTTGATAAGTATCTCATGCGGCCATGCATACGGCTGCACACTCACCCTGATGCCTCTTATCTGTTTAAAAAAAAAAAAAAAAAAAAAACGCCAAATACTCTTGTAGCTGGCTTCTTGAGGGGCACTCAGAAAAAAACATGCCACCAATGAGAACGACAACAGCAACAGCAAACAAAGTTTAACAAACAGAGGCTTAAACCACTAGCACATTTCTTAACCGGCATGGATATCAAAGGGCCTCCTCCTTGTCAGATGATTATGGTTCATTGATGATCAATCTGGTGGCAACGGTGTGTTCTTCCATTTGCACAAGCCGCAGACCGTGTTTGTCGTCTGTCACGGAAAGAATGCCATCAGGGTTCAGATTCTTCAGAACCATATGCATGTGATGGAGACCTGATATGGCGTCGAGCGTTGCCATGCCGCGAGTCGTCAGTTGGGTCCCTTTGAAGGTAGTAGAACGCTGGTTTAAGGTTCCTGTTTGAGTTAGAAAGACAGATTCTAACTCGTAGAGAATCGGACCTCAGTGTAGCTTGGTGTTAACAGTACCATGATAAGAGTGCTTAAGAGGGGCCTCTGACTGCTGTCAGACCTGGCTGATAAATGCAGTGAGGCCCTGTGAGAGTGATTTTTTTCCCCCCAAGCAGCTTGCTATCTGAGGAAATGGTCAGCTTGCAACCATCATTGGAAATTTAACATCCAACGGCTCCTTCTGTTTGCTTCCCTCTGCTCCAGTGAGGGAAGCAAATACAAGAAGGGGGGGGGGGGGGTTGAAGGTGTCAGCAGCTTGTAGCAATCTACCGTGGTGTGAAAAAATCCCGTGTGCTCGATTTTTGTCGCAGAAGAAAACAGCTGGAATATTGAGGAATACTGACAGTTGCAATCAGTCGCGGGGTGAAAAAAAAAAGAAAAAAGAATCTACTGTGCGGTGAAGGCATCAGGAGCTTGTAGGATGTCTTAGAACCTCAAGCGGTCCGAGCTTGTGGGACCAGTGAGAGTTGGGAGTCTACTGTTCTTGTAAGGCGAAAAAGCTTGTAAGGACTGATGGCAGCCGGCGAGGTGGAATGGCAAAAGGGGGTATTGGAAACTGATGGTCCGGTGTTGAGAACTAGGGAGTGTGTACTATGTATGTCTTTAACTGGTGGTTCCATGTACTGCTCAAGCAGTATGAATGCAGGTGCACAGCTTTCCGATCAGGTCCGAACCAGGGAGTACATCATGACCTGGTGGTTTCACGTGCTGCCCAGGCGGGGGTGCCTGCCAGGATGTTGAAGCTTTCCAGCCCAGGTTCAAACTACGGAGTTTGTCTTTAACTAGGGGTTCCATGTACTGCTCAGGATGTTAAGCTTTCTGGCCAGGTTCGAGCTAGGGAGTTTGTCTTTGACTTTTGGTAGTGTTCGATGTTCTGCTCAGGCTCGAGCTTGTGGCACCAGTGAGAGTTGAGAGTCTATTGTTAGTGTGAAACTAAAAGCTTATGGGACTGATGGCAACTGGAGTGCTGGAATGGTGAAAGGGGGTGTTAAAGGGGGGGTATTAAGAGATTTTCTGGTGGGTGGGGTATACTTTATGGCCCCTGGTCCTTTCAGGCTTAATGGACCTCGTTGCCTTTTCGGCCTAGCAGAGGACCTTGCCCTTTTCGGGCTAATGGTATCTTGTACTCCAGCGAGTAGTGAGGCTAATGACTGCTGCTCATTGTACCTCGAGGCATTCACAGTCGTTAACCTTGAGGTAGAATGAGGGGTGAAGAAGGTAGGGGATGAAGAAGGTAGGGGATGAAGAAGGTAGGGGATGAAGAAGGTAGGGGATTAGAGCTGGGATCTCGGAGGTGTATGGGGGCTGCCGCTTGTTTTTTTTTTTCTTTTCTTTTCTTTTCTTTACGTTTTCTTTTTTTTTTTTGAAAGAACGATTTTGTAGTTTTTGCCCTGTTCAACTGGTTTGCATCTCGACTCGAACTTCGGTCTGTATGCCAACAGTCCATGGGCGTACCAACTGGGCTAGGCCCATCAGTCACTAATGTTTTTAGCAGGCTGATAACGGGAGAGCATTTTATGGCAGAGTTGCAAATACCGCGTGGTTGGCATCATCAAGTCTGCACAGAGGAGGTCATATTCTGACGACTTTTCTGTTCTCTCTTTTTCTTTTTCTTTTGCCCTTTTCATATTTGTTGAAGAGTATTAGATCCTGGCATATCAAAATGATTACTGTTTTCTATCAGGATTCAAGCCTTTTTTTTGGGGGGGGCGGGGGGGGGCGGGAGGGGGGACGGGTATATGGGGGATACAAGCTTGTCCTCTGTCTGTGTGGCTGGATTAGGCGCTGTATGGTGCACTCTCAATGTATGATTAATTTTCGCGGAATAAGGCCCGGCACCCTGATTGGGAGTAAAGGTCAGTAAACAGAATTGTCTGGTGGGGCAGCAGCTGAGGTTGCTTTTTTCTATGGATGCGTTGAGGGGGTGTTGGCTTGCCGTAGAGTGCACATCTTGAGGGGATAGGAGGTGGGGTACGGGTAGTTACGAGGGGATTATAAGGAGGAGGAGAAAGCGCAGCAGAATGTTGCTTTCTGTAGGGTCCAAGGAGGGTAGGGAAGTGAGTTCAGGTTTTCTTTATTTGCGGAGGCAAGTTTCAGGGGAGGGCAGAGGTTCGATTCCAGACATTAACACTTGACCATCACGCACTGTGCAGTCCGCTCTTGTTAGAATACCACACAATTTGTTTTATGTTCTTTTTGTGTGTGTGTGTGTTTACTCGTCTGATTCCATGGGACTCGCACTTGGGCCTGTATTTCAACAGTTCATGGATGTATCAACTGAGCACACAGATTTTTTATTGGGGTTAGAGTGTAATTTGAATGTGATCTGGCATGCAATTTGAATGTTATGTGGCATGTAATTTGAATGTGATGTAGCATGTGCTTGTGGGGGGTGCTGTGATTTGTCTCTGTTAACATGTCGTATGTGTTTGGCGTATGCATTGTACAAGTGCAAAGGCACTCTGCCACAGCAGCTGGGGATTCGTTGCAAAACAAGTGCTGATTGTGATCGTGTGAGAGGGAAGAGGAGTGCGGAACATGTCCCGCGCCTGTTCAGTATTGTAATGAACCCAGTCTCGTTGAGAAGCCAGTCAGCAATGCAATACAAATCTGAACCCAGGGCACATCATGAAGTCTCCAAAGTCAATTACAATTCCACTTGCTCGATTATATGCACAATTCAGAAGCATCGTCTCATCAAAGCAGAGTATGAGAGAGTGAGAAAGAGGAGAGAAGAGACAGAGAAGAGGATGAGAGTCTCAGTAATAATCGATTATGCATGTATATCTCTGTCCTGCCCACTCTCTATTGTCACCTCAGCAATGCATGTTCTCCTCTGACATCCTCTGACATAATCATTGTGCAGATTGTAACAGGGCGCCCATCCTCCCTCCACGTCAGCAATAAGATATGGAGGATGGGACAGCAGTTCCTCACCTTCGTGGAGACCGGCAGATCACATGTGTCGATGTCAGGTAAGTCCAGGTAAGGCTTCCCCTCATCTCATCAGACTCACAGCCCTGATCCTCCTCCTCCTCGCTAATTCTCATCACCTTGTCTGGAGCGATGGCGGCTATGGCCGCACCAACATAATATCTCTGTAGGCTGGCGCCCTCCAGCAGCATCACACTCCAGCAGCCTCGCATATCAGCCCTAGCATCAAGCCAGCGCAAGGCAGAATGCCTTCCCCAGTGGTCTGGCTGGCCTTAAGCTTTGACGAGTGTTGATTGGCATGGACCAGTCCCTCTGTGGACGGTGTTGACCCTTCAGATTTGCCAGGATTTGACAGCCTGGATGCAGCCTTGAAGCAGCAGTACCATTCCTCAGTCGGAACTGGAATCTTCTGGATACCTGCAGACAACCATTGACCTGCATCTTCCCAACGCTCTAAAACCCGCTGGCCGCGGGTACCGTTTTTTTTAACACTGCGCGCCAACGGGCACACTTTGTCCACAATTTTGGTGCGTCGGTTGGCTAAGATCTCCGGTTCCGACGAGTTTTGTGATTTCTCGCTTCTGCGCACGTCTGTGCCCTCGGTTTCCCCCCATAGTAGATCTTGGGCCTCGGGCTCTTAGTGGGCCTTTGGATGATCAGCCGGACAAACCGGCAAATCGGTAGGCCTTTGGTTTCTTCGTGACGGCCGCCAGGGCTTGGCGCTTTCCAAACATGTAGGTTAGGCCATGCCCCTTCCGAACCAGTTTGCATCCGTGAAGGACGTAGCAACTCTCGCGAATGGGAACGGGAAAGTGGGAAGACAAGGGACGGGAAAGGGGGAAGACAGCGGATAGCAGGCAGCAGAGCGGAGAGCCCGCAACAGCACAAGCGCGCGAACACCCACATGTGCACACACACACACACACACACACACACACACACACACACACACACACACACACACACACACACACACACATCCTGGGCAGACTGTCGGGGTTCAACCTCCTGNCACACACACACACACACACACACACACACACACACACACACATCCTGGGCAGACTGTCGGGGTTCAACCTCCTGAAGTCATGCTTTTTTTAGTGTATAGTGAATATGACAGCACATGCACACACACACGCACGAACACACACAGACACACACACACACACACAGACACACACACACGCACACACACACACAGACACACACACACACACACACACACACACACACACACAGAGAGAGAGAGAGAGAGAGAGAGAGAGAGAGCATGAAGTTTTTTGTGTGTACTCTACATCTACTCGTACAAGAGAGAAGGTAAGAGGGCTTTATCTGTGCACGTCTATTTATTTTTTTCTCCTTGCCTTACATAATACTCGTTAATTGCTTTGTTTTTTTCAGCTTCACTTTGGGTTCTGACATTCGACATGCAATTCCACTTCTTGGGCGACATCTGCCGGAGAGCCGCATGGCACACGATGGCAGGAGGAGGAGGAGGAGAGGAGGGAAGAGGAGGGAGAAGGACGAGGGGAGACGAGGAAGGAGGAAGAGGGAGGTGGATGATGAGGACGAGGCACACAACAGCAGGAGATAGGAGGAAGGAGGGGGGAGGAAGGGGGGAAGAGGGAGGAGGATGAGTGGAGACGAGAACGGAGGAGGATGAGGAGGAGGGAGAATGATGATGGCCACGAGGACAAGAACAAAAAAAAACAGTGTGCTGATTTGCCACGGGCACATTACGGGAGGGGAAGGAGGGGAGGAAGGAGGAGCACATGTGGTTAACCAGGGGTGTTTTTTTGGACGAATTTTGCACCGAATTGCACTGAAACTGTCATATTGTGCTGATTTTTTTATTTTTTTCTTGTTTTTCTTTTTGTGTGATATATATGTGCTTTAGGGTACGTCATGTGTGCAGTTTTGACATGTTTGGATCAATAATGAAAAAGTTGGCATTTTGTTGAATTCGTTGGACGTTTCATTTTGACTCGGACAGTGTCTTTGTGTTAGGGTTTCATAGTGTTTTTTTGCTTTTTTTTTTCATTCTTTTCGGCCTGTTTCCTTTTTTGATGTTTGCACTCTGGTCTCATATCGTTTGTTTTTTAAATTTTTGATGAAACTCGCACCGCAATTGCCAACGAAAACGGCGAATATTTGGGCCCCCGTTAACCATCTCTCGAAGGAGGGGACGGGGACGAGGCACACGACGGCAGGAGATGGGAGAAGGGGGAGGGAGGAGGAAGGAGGGGGAAGGAGGAGGGAGGAGGATGAGTGGAGACGAGAACAAAGGAGGATGAGGAGGAGGGAGAATGATGATGGCGATGAGGACGAGAACAAGAACAAAAAAGATTGTGTGCCGATTTGCCACTTGGCACATTATGGGAGGGGAAAGGAGGGAGGGGGAGGAGGACCAGGAAGGACGGGAGGAGGAGAGGGAGGAGGACGAGAGAGGAGGACGAGGGGAGACGGGGAGGAAGGAGGAGAAGGAAGGTGAATGACGAGGACGAGGCAGACGGCGGCAGGAGATAGGAGAAGGGGGAGGGAGGAGGAAGGAGGGGGAAGGAGGATGAGTGGAGGAGAGGGAGGAGGACGAGAGAGGAGGACGAGGGGAGACGGGGAGGAAGGAGGAGAAGGAAGGTGAATGACGAGGACGAGGCAGACGACGGCAGGAGATAGGAGAAGGGGGAGGGAGGAGGAAGGAGGGGGAAGGAGGATGAGTGGAGACGAGAACGAAGGAGGAGGAGGAGGGAGAATGATGATGGCAACGAGGACGAGAACAAGAACAAAAAAAATTGTGTACAGATTTGCCACATGGCACATTCCGGGAGGGGAAAGGAGGGAGGGGGAGGAGGAAGAGGAAGGAGGAGAGGAGGAGGGAAGAGGAGGGAAGAGGAGGGAGGAGGACGAGGGGAGACGAGGAGGGAGGAGGAGGAGGGAGGTGGATGCCGAGGATGGCGCACACGACGGCAGGAGATAGGAGAAGGGGGAGGGGGGAGGAAGGAGGGGGAAGGAGGAGGGAGGAGGATAAGTGGAGAAGAGAATGAAGGAGGATGAGGAGAGGGAGAATGATGATGGTGACGAGGTTGAGAACAAGAACAAAAAAAAATTGTGTGCCGATTTGCCACGTGGAACATTATGGTAAGGAAAAGGAGGGAGGGGGAGGAGGAGTAGGAAGGAGGAGAGGAGGAGGGAAGAGGAGGGAAGAGGAGGGACGAGGACGAGGGGAGACGAGGAGGAAGGAGGAGGAGGGAGGTGGATGACGAGGACTAGAAAAAATGGTGTGCCACGACAGGAGGAGAGAGGAGGAGGAGGAGGGGGAGTATGAAAGAATCACAAGATGAAACCAAAAGTTGCACGCCACAGAGGACGAAGCAGGACGAAAGAGGGGGTTGAGAGAACAAGAGAGAGAGGAGGGGGAGGCAGAGGGAGGGAGGGAGGGAGGGAGGGAGGGAGGGAGGGAGGCAGGCTAATGCGTTCGTGGTGTGTTCCGTTTCTTTTTTTGCAGCCTGGACTTGGTACGTATTCCTTTTTTTCCCCGTAAAGGGTGACGGCCTTGAGATATCATGTAAGTCAGGGTTTCATTCAGTTACAGCTGTCTGGATTGGAGCTCACGTCTACATTTCAACAGTCCATGGGTGTGCCGACTGAGCTTCGCCTGTCGGTTTGGTCTGTAACATATGAGTGAAGACGAGGAGGGAGGAGGATAAGGAGGAGGATAAGGAGGAGGGAGGATGATGATGAGCATGACAAAAAGCTGTGTGCTGGTGTGCCATATGGCAAATGACAAAAGGAGGATGGAAAAGGAGGGAAGAAGGAGAAAGGAGGAGGACGGACTGGCGATGTGTGGAAGGAGCGTGGCCGTGTGCCACGTGCCACACAGCGAGAGAGGAGGAGGGGGAGGTAGGTGGAGGAGGGAAAGCACGAGGAAGGAGGAGGGAGGGGCCGGGAGGAGGATGAGGAGGGAGGATGATGATTAGGATTAGAACAATAACACAACAAAAACCGCATGCCAGTGTGCCATGTGGGGAGGAACCGGGGGAGGGCGACAAGAAACAAGAGGTAAAAAAAAGAACCGAGGGCGACAAGAAATAAGAGGTAAAAAAAAAAAACGCACGGCGGTTCTGATGCAAGGGGGAGGATGAGGGGGCTGCAGGGCAAAGCTGAGCGTTGAGGGGAGTTGGAACATGGGATCCTTATGAAGTCAGAAAGCCGTGTAGTGTGCAGCACTCGTGCGCGCTCTGGATATGGAGCGGGGGGGGAGAGAGAGAGAGAGAGAGAGAGAGAGAGAGAGAGAGAGAGAGAGAGAGAGCATGCAGCTGTTCGTGTATGCTATGTCAGTTCGTACAAGAGAAAATGCAGGAGGGCCTTATCTGTGCACGCCTATTTTTGATGTCTCTCTTTATCCCTTCCCTTCGCTATCCCTATACCTTTAAAAGATATAGCGGTCCCATCGACAGACTCCTCCGCGGGCCCAAGAGAAACCATGGCAGGGGCCCGTCGTCGGGTGTGGCAGGGAGGGACAGGACCGATGTGGGCGCAAAAGCATGTGCCGCGTGAAAAGAGCGCCGCGTGAGAAGACGAGCGAGTGCACGCCTGCAAGCGGAGGGGAATCGCGGGCGGAGGCGAAACGATGCTCCGGAATCGCGCACTGAGGCGAAAGGACGCCGGGCCGTGTCGGAAAAGGCAAGCAAGACGAGAGGGAAGAGGCGGCGCGGGGCTGGGCGTCGGGCGAGGGAGGGTCCGGGCCGGCACCAAGAATTGAACCGTGCAGACTACCGGCGGGTGAGGGGGTGAAGCGTCGGGCGCCAGAGAGAGAGAGAGAGAGAGAGAGGGCGGAGGAGCAGGAACAAGAGGAGAAGGGAGCTGAGAGAGCCAGAACAAGAAGGCAAGATAAAGACGGTTAGGAGAAGGAGAATATTGGGTGGTAGGGTTCATTGCACAGAGAGAGAGAGAGAGAGAGAGAGAGAGAGAGAGAGACGCGAAGTTACGGGCAGGCTGCTCACATGAGCATCGAGGGCTTGCAGGCGAGGGGGCGAAGCGACGGTGTGAAAGTGTTACATACTGATGCCACACGGGTCCCTTTCGGACCCGACCACTAGACCAAGGGGTACTTAGGCCGGCCCAGCCAAAGGCCGGACCTTTCTCCCGGTAGGCCGCATGAGGCCACCGGATGGTTTTCCTGCAGCAGGCCAGATATAGGCCCAAATGATATTACTGTTGGGCCTGGCGGCGCTCTTGAGGCTGCCGGCCACAGGTCTTATCTGAATCGTCAATCTTGACGATTCAGATCACGGCGCGCTGGGGCAGCATTGAGGCCGACCGGCTGCTGGACGATACTTAGGCCGGTCCAGCGGCCTTTCCAGCAAGTTGAACGGCAGTACGACACGAGGCACCAAGCTGCGCTATTCCTGGTTTAGCGCAGCGGCTGGAGCTGCAGCGCTAAGTTTAGCGCACTGCAGCAAAGGGACGCGAGGAGGGAGACTTACCTAGAGTACCGTGAGCGCCATAGCTCCCAGCGGCT
>BFEA01000341.1:1359309-1402963 GCA_003427395.1 Chara braunii
AAGAGTACTATGACGAGCTCTAGGCTAGGTTCCGCAAAGTTTCGACTTTTACAAAATGCGATCTTTGAAAAAAAAAATTTGCGAGATAGAATAGAGATGCGATTTTCAGAAAAGAACTAAATCCCGTTTCTGATAATATGGCAACCTTTGAATATGCCTAACGCAATATTGGTAGGCTTCGCAAGATTTTGGTTTCAAAAAAAAAATTTGCGAGATAGAATGGAAATTCGATTTTCAGAAAAAGAATAATTCCAGTTTCCGAGAATATGACCACTTCTATCGTTATCCCAATATGCCTAGAGAACGAAATACTAACATCAGAAATTTCAGCTATGTATGCGAAATATCAGAGAAACGAAATGCTACTATCAGGAATTTTCAGACAAAACGAAATGCGATTTATCAGAAATTTTCAGATATTTGTTACGTAAAATACCAATATCAGAAATTTTCAGGTAAAATGAAATGCGAATATCAGAAATTTTCAGATAGTTGTTGCGATATTTTTTTTTTTCTTCAGAGATTTGACGAAGTCCTACTTGATTTACTAACGAGTGATCAATAGATCAAGCAAGCTGGCTACTTGATTGAGCGGGTCCTCTGAATGAGAGGTCCGCTCCGATGCCAAACTGTTGCATACTGTAACGGTGCAGACCAGAACAAGAACCAACCTCTCAATACAAAGTATAAGATAGCACAGCGGAAGACTTAGATACCAGTGATCCGAACAATCAAGATTGCAATGCAACCCTGAACATACATCATCATCATCGTTACATGGTGTGGATGGGGTCTGGTGCTTCACACAGGAAGACTGCGCCAGCCCCTACCATACACAGACGAAGAAGAAGGGGGTTAGACAAAGAGGAGGGGAAGATGGGAATGTCGTCAACACCAAGTCTTCGGCACAGGCCCAAATAGTCCCTCGTCGAAATGTCTGAATCCCAAATGTCAAGTCTGGATCCAATGTCGTCAAGTCTCAAGTCACGACTCTCTTTCTGTAGTAGTCCGCTGATACTGGAAGTCAGGTGGTGAGAGGGGAAGAAGAGATGGTGGACTTAGAAGAAGAGGAAGAAGAACTCTCTCTCTCTCTCTCTCAGTCCAGTACTAACCTGTGAAGTTGGCGCCTTGATGCAGGTACCTCGAAGATGGAGCTGGAGCTATGGCGCCACAGGTAAGTCTCGCTGGCCTCCGCCAACCACCCTCCCAACTCTACGATCTACCACCTACTGGCGCCCAGCGCTGAAGACTACTGCTATGGCTATGGGCGCCCAGCGCCGAAGACTACAGCTAACGCTGAAGACTACTGCCTAGCGCTGAAGACTACTGCAGCGCTCCTCCTGAGTGCTGCGGCCGAATCCTGAAGACTACTCGTGCCTACTGACAACTACCTACCCGTGAAGTGCATGGGACTATCCTATGTACCACTCGGGTCTGCCTCCTGACTGCAGGCGAGCAGTCCAGGAGGCTGCTCTTGCCAATGCCGCAGGGAGGCAGGGGCTGCCGCTGCAGCTCCTGCTCGAGCTGGCGTGAGGAACAGGCCAGAAATAGCCTGTTCCCGAAACCCAGTTTTCGTGCCCGAGTCTTAGGGCAGGTCGAAACAATGAGGGCCTGAAAATGGCCCTCTGTTTCAGGCTGAAAAGCCTCTGGGCCTGAAAAATAGGCTGAAAGCGGAATAGGGCCTGCAGGCCCTCGTTTTCAGTTTCAGGATGAAACGACCGGGGCCTGTAAGCCCTATTTCTTAGGCTTTTAGGCTGAAAGTGCGGGACGGGCCCTGTAGGCACGTGTGGCTACGCAGTATGCCACAGGCACACAAGTGGCATTCAGGAGGTCTTGGGTTCAATCCCCATTGGCCTCATGTACCTTCCTGGGCATGCTTGGCGCCCGCCAACTAGAGATAGCCCGTTGGTCCCCCCACTGATGGTCATAGGAGGAGGGGTAATCGGTGAGGCACAGCGACTGGCCACTCAGATGATGCTCGGTCCCTCTGCTACCGGCTGTCCCCTGGCCGGTGTCCCCCATTGGGGGTTCCCTACAATCAAGGCCACCCTGGGCTGAAAAGGCCACCCGTTGTCAGATTAGACACAACATTGAATTTACCTGTGCTGGTTAGTCCGATGATAATACCTCAAGGCCATCGCCCTACCTCCGAACCTGTTTTTGCCGACCCTGATTTTCACTGCGCACCGAGTTTGGCCGAGCCGGGGCCGTTTCATCTAAGAAATAATGAGGGGAAAAAAAAGAGAAAAAAAAAGGAAAAAAACAGACTTCCTGAACGCCTTGATTGCCACCAGATACATTCTATGAGGTGCCTATGTGACTGTGCCCTCAGTGAGAACGTGCACGGGAAAAAACACAGAAAAGCAACGAAAAAAATAAATGAATCCCTTGTCCCGTGATTGCGGGCGGATACATCACGCTACAGCAGTCAGACAGTTACGTGCCACCCGTGAAACACGCCCTGCCTGGCTGGCAGGGCGAACTCGAAACAAAAACAAAAACAAAAACGAACTGCAATCCCTTGTCCGACATAGTGGCCAGATACATTCGTCAAAGCACTGGTATAACTTCCACCCTCGTGAGGGCCTTCCCCGACATCCCTGGAGTGGGGACTCTTTGTTTTCTTTCGTTTTTTTTTTTTCGTTTTTTCCTTTTTGTTTTGCCTGTCGCGCCGCTCGGCCAAAAAATATTTTCAGCAGGCCCTTGTCGGTGGTGACCGCAACTTTCCAGGACGCCCTCCTTCGATTGGCGGTCCCATTTCTGTCGGGCCCTGTGCCATATGCCCTCATGAAGGGAAGCCATCTTTCTGCAATGCCCCCGCAGACGTGAGGCGCTACAAATTCAAATTCAATTTCAAACTGTGCCCTTCTTGACGCGGCCGCTACGTGGTTGTCGACGCGGCGCCGCCGCAGAGAAGCTGGTGGATTGCAACGTGTCCTCTGCATGCTTGATGTTTTCGCGTGGGCGATCACACGTGGGTGCCACTCACCTTCTTTGTTCTCCGTCTGCTTCGTCTCCTTTGTCTTCATATGTCCACTTCCCTGCGAGTGTGTGTGTGTGTGTGTGTAAGAGAGAGAGAGAGAGAAAGGGTGAGTTCGTGACTTCTCTCTCTCTCTCTCTCTCTCTCTCTCTCTCTCTCTCTCTCTCTCAGTTCGAAGTTGCAAATAGGGAATGAATCTTCCCGTGTTCGTGGAAATATACGTTCAGGTGTTGCAAATTGCTGGCCCGCAAAGTAGTCACAGAGAGAGAGAGATAGAGATAGATAGATAGATAGATAGATAGAGAGAGAGAGAGAGAGAGAGAGAGAGAGAGAGAGAGAGAGAGAGAGAGAGCTGGCTTTCGGAGCGCCTCCAACGGCAGTAAGGGCGTGCTAAAAAGTTGGATAGTACCGGTAGGGGCATCCCGAAAATTTTCCCGCTGGCTTTTAACGGCCATCCGGTAGGGGTATGCCGCAAATTAGGGACCGGTACTGGTAGGGGCGTGACGAAAAGATTTGAGGCCCAAACGACACCAGGGTCTTATGGAAAATTTGAACCCTGCTCAGAGGGGCGCGACAGGGTAAACCGGCCATCAGAGGGGCGCGACGTGAAATAACGCAAAATACAGGGGCGCCAGACAAATTTTCCCTTTTTTCGTCGGCCTCCAGCCCTGCCCCGAGCCCCGTGTTTTCAGGAGTAGGCTACTAGATGGACTTTGCGTTTGCCTGTGAAAGGTATATATAAAAAAAAAAAGAACAAAACGAAATGCAAAAAAAAAGAAAAAAAGAACAAAACAGAACACAGGGCCTAGCTCCACTACTCCCACACGCACAAAAGATGAAAAATATGGCAGTGTATCTTTCCATGTTCTGGCGCAAGATTCAGTCTTATTTTGCACATCTGGAGAGTAGTGGAGCCAGTCCCACAGTATTGGGTAACGGCTTCTGACGTGAAAAGGGAACCAGGATGTCGGAAGCACATTCTGGGTCTCGCTTCGGGCAGTCAAAATTGGAATGACACACAGAAGATTTGCAGGGCCTGTTAACACTACCTGTAGGACTTTTTGGGCCTCGTCGCACCACAGTCGAAAGGCACAAAAATTCGACAGATGTCAGAACAAATTCGACAGCCTCCATTCGACAGTTTGCCCCCTTTTCGCAGCACAGCACTGTAGAGTGCACGCGCTTGTGAAAACAAGATGGAAAAAGACGGACGCGCCTGAGGGTACGACAAGCATTAGTCCATCCCGACCTTACCCCCACTCACCAAATTTCGAAGGGAAGTACACGGTGCAGCCAAGGAGTGTCGAAAGCATCGGAGTAGCAGGCTGGGGATTGAACAACTTTCGACAGTAGGTGTCGAGAAGCATTCTCTGACAACTGGCGAATTTTCTTCACATCTCCAACTTCGACAGCCTGTGTGGCGAAGTGAAACTGCCGAAAATCGCATTTTCGACAGTGGTTCGGCGAGGCCCTTTCACTTTTTCACAGAAGATAGCTGCGGTCAGATACATCCAAGTCTGAGTACACCCTAATTTGAGAAAGAAAAGAAAAACCGCAACGGGACTGTCAGAAATACCCGTGGCACAGCCGCTGCACAAGGGTGACACAGAATTAGGGCATGGAGGGCTCCGATGCCATGAGATACCGGCGTGCTAGTGGGAGTACACCCTAAATCACAAAAGAAAAACAAAAGCACAGCCGGACTGGACTGTCAGAAACACCCGTTTTTGTAGATTCACATGACTTGTAACTCACACACATACACACTGTTTTTTTCACAGCAGCATTTTTGTAAGGGGAGGGGCGGGTTGTGCTACCATACCCCGCCTCTTCCCTTTTTTTTTCTGACCCCTATTTTTTGCCATGCTCGCGCGTGCATGCGCGTGCGCTTTGCACTGCACGTGGCCACAGTGCGCACGTGATACGCCGCATGTATGCTTTATATTCTTGATTTGACATTCATCAGGATTCTATTCTGATCAGTACTTGGCCCAGCTATCGATGCCGAGCCTGAAAATGGGCTGCCTGCCATTTCACGCCTACCCGCCAGCGCAACAAGAAAAAATTGTTTTGGCTGGCGGCGCCAGCCTTTGAGGGCTGGTACCCCGAGCCTCTGGAAGTTGCGGGGCGTTAACGACAATGCCCCATGGCCGATGTATGATATGTTGCTCTCAATAAGGTGCATGGCTTGTGACGTTTTCCCTACAATTGCTGAAAATTGAGTCTCAAATCGAGGGTTTCATAGTTTTGGGGTTCATAAGTGTCGGCTGGAGTTATCTCCTTCAGGGTTGGAGCTCCTCCCTGCGAGGGTTACCCAAGGTGGGAGGTGTTATTCTTGAAAGGGCAGGGGTGGTATCGAAGGTTTGTCCTCTTCTGGGCGAGGCTAATCTGGGGTAGGATCAGCTATGGCGGTTGGGGAGAGGGGACAAGGGGTAGGCGGGGTACTTATCCTCGTAACGCCTATCATCATCTCAGTTAGTCGAGACCAACCAGTGACTCACGCCCTGTACTCGCCCACCACAGCCCTAGTCTGTCACACGCAGTCTAGCTGATATTAAGGGGGGTACTTATCATCAAACGCCTATCATCATCATTAGTTGATCCTGACCAACCAGGGACTCTCGCCCTCTACTCACCCACCACAGACCTAGCTGATATTAAGGGGGATACTTATCATCGGACGCCTATCATGATTATCAGTTGATCATGACCTCCACCCAGCCCCATGGCTGTGTATGTGTGTATGTATTCTATATCATGGATGTGTGCCCGTGGGTGTATGCTTGTAATGTGTATGTGGACCCGATTTCATAGCAGACGCTGCTCCCCACCATGGAGCATCTGCAAGGTGAGTACTGAGTACTGGTGAGAGGTGCTCTTATCACCTCCACTAGTACATGTCTGTGTGTGTGTGTGTACCTTGAGCTATATATGTGTGTGTATAGTCGGTGTGTATGGTATGTGAAAGACTATGTGTGTATGGTATGTGATAGACTATGTATCATGGTTGTGCTATCTGGGGTGATATCTCATGTATGTGGGTTTATGTGGTAGAGACAGGCCTATCTGGACAGGACCCCCCTTGAAGTCCGGAACCGGACTCGACCCTGTGACCTACAATATGAAACTGGAGGGTTCTACCACATGCACTACCGTAGGAAATGGACATAATGTGTATAATGTCTGGGCTGGGGGAGATCATCAGAGCAACCAAAGCCAACAACAACCAGCAACCAATGTGAACCAGCATACAACACCCATGGACTGGCCCCCTGGGTGGTGTGCAGGCAGTGTCTGTAATAGTACCATGCGTCATCCCAGGGGAGTGTATGTCCAGCCGTGCGTCATCCTAACGCCCTGCTGCGGAGTTTTGAACCCGCAGCTTCATACCATAATGCGCATCCTAACGCCCTGCCGGTGTCCATGCGCGAGGCTGCGGAGTTTTGAACCCGCAGCTTCATACCATAATGCGCATTTCCAACCGGTGCTCTAACCACTGAGCTACATCAACTGGATTATGCTTGAGCCCTTTTGGTTTTGGCGGGAAACCATTTTAAGTTGAGAAAACTATCCTACTGTAGATTTCTCAACTTACGTGCCTTTCTTTTTTTGTTTTTTTAGACATCATTACATCCTGAAATGGAGGAACTCTGACAGCTGTGTTTGGCTCTCTCGCATCAAACTCTCTTCCTTCTTTGGGCAATGAACGCATTTGGCCATCCATGTTGTCCCAGTCCATTTTGCAAATGGTGACCTCCTGTCCCCTCACCACGGGGAGTATCCCTTTTTCACGGTTTCATTCACTCCAACTGTGCCAGACGTGTTTCATTTCTCCGAGTTAGTAATAAAAATTAAGGAGAAAAGCTGTTTCTAACTTTCTAGCGTTTTTTTCCAGTTTTTTTTATTTCTTGTTTCGAATTTATTAATGTTGAAATGGTGTCACACTGTTGCGTTTTCTAAATTTAACTTGGGCGGTGGGACTTCACCCCTGGGGCCAGGACCCACTAGCCAAGTTTTGCAACTTCCTCGCCGCATTTTCAACCATGTGTGGCTTCAAGTGACAAGTACCAGACGTTGATCCAATTTCATCTGCATGGTCGTTAACATTTCAAGTATGGGGGTGCACAGAGGGCGACGCTGCAACCAATGATAGGATTTTTGTTTTTTTTGTTGTTTTGCTTTTACGTTGCTGCATTGAAGCGGGCGCCAACTTGCATTGTTATGGTTTTCAAAGTGGGGGGGTGATTTTGCCACTTCGGTTTCCTATTTTTGAATGCAGAAATGACACTTTCACATTGCGAAAATAGAAAGCATTGAGTGCCTCTGACATGGTGCCTCCGCCCCTAACGGGCTGCTCAGTAGGAATATTGTTTCATTGGTTTGATGCAAAAACCATATCACAGTTTTGCACTACTATGTACGCTTCTTTCCGGTCATCCTTGTCAGAGAGACACTTTTTCATTTACTTTCAACAACAACAAATGACTTTTGCCTTTTTAAAATGATTATTTTAACCGCGTCACCCAAGTTGTAAGACTTGGCTAACGGGTCCAAGCCCCTGGGCTTTTCAAAAAGGGAAAAAAAAGAAGAGGGAAAAAAAAAGGGAATCTGGGCTCGCAGCAAAGGAGGGGGAGTGGCTAAGGTTATTCCAGCCCTATTGGGGAGAAGCATGTGTGGATGTGAATGTGTGTGTGTTTTTTTTTTTTTTTTTTTTTTTTTTGCAAAATTTTTTTTTTTTTTTTTTTTTTTTTTTTTTTTTTTTTTTAGGGCGCAGTGCCCAAGGCTCCAATTATGAGATTGATTACAACACCTATACGCACACCTCTTCCCATAGGGCGGGAAGAGCCTCAGCCACTGCTCCCCTGGAGACAACTTCCCTGTATAACACGAATATGGCATAGTCACGGGGCATCGATTGCTTCCCCAGTGAGGAAGGATTAGCCCCGTTGTGTGCGGAATCAATCTCTGCCCTACGAGACTCCTCAATTATCCCTACTTCAATCTTCTGCACAGTGAGGAGTAGGGGAGATACAAATAGGGCAAAGAGAGTGATAACAGGGCCAGAAAGTTTAGTAGTTCCTCAGAAATTGCGACGAGCTTCCCCTAGACAACAGTAGTTAACACAGACGCAAACCAAAGGGGAGCCCACTAATTGGGAGAAAATTCAAATCTGTACGTAAAGATCATCAAACCAAGTCAAACCCTAAACGATGATGACCAAGGATTGAATATAGTCCCATGAGATGGGCTGAAATCAAGCACCACAAGAGAGGAAGAATTCACCAAACTAGGGGGATCAACACAGATGAGAGAAAAAAGGGGAGCGGGGGGAGAAAACAACCAAGCAGTCACCCCTGCCTCCCAAACCCCCTCTCCACAGCCTCTCTTCTTCCTCCCGAATCCCACGGGAACAACTCATCATCCTTCCACCCGTCACCGCATCCCCAGATCAGCATCAACTCATACACGCAGAATTTTCATGCGAGAGGGCGGGAAGAGATCGAATAGCCCTCACCATAGTAGCTGACCCATCGACAGATCTTGGTTGGACGCCGATTGTGTCGATCGTTGTGAGCAAGACAGTCATGGCTGGAACTTGTATTTCAGATGTCATCGTCAGAATCGATGTTGTCGTCATTGGAAAAATTGTTGATGTTGATGATGTCATCGCGGATGGCACTGTTGATGTGGATATCGTTGACGAGCTTATCGCGGTTGTTGGAGTTGTTCTGTGGATTGTTGGTGTAGAATAGGATGTCTTTGTCATACCCGTTGTTGATGCTGTTGGAGTTATCTCTGTTGTTGATGTCTTCAGCTCAACCGCTGTTGGCACTGATCTCGGTCGTTATTGTGTGTGTTGTTGCCGCCAAGGCTCCTTCAGCTCGTTTACCAGCAGATCGTGACATCATCTCAGCACACACCTTGTCCCCTTCTCCGTAGAGCTCATATCAATGGGGTATGAGTTCATCCACCGTCTGCCAGTCAACGAGATGTGCCTATAGTTCGTCAGGCCCCTCCTCTATCTCCCAAAGCCCGTTGAGCATTTGTTGGATCATGCCCTCCAGCCATGAGGTCATCGAGATTGCCCCCCGACCAACCTCTGACCAATCTTGAGCTGTGCAAGAGAGAAGTACCATCTCCTGCAATCGGCGGCGGCCATCATGCAAAACCAAAAGCCAAGAATCCGCAGCGTGTCGTAGCTCCGCGTTTGAAGCCATCTCCATCTCCTTTCTCCGTATCGCGTATTACCGCAAGAGCACCCTCGCACTGCTGGTCCTGAGGTTAGTTCACCTCGTTTCAGCTTCCTCCCTCACAACGCACGAGCTATGGAACCGTCTATGCCCTCCTCACCCGCCCCACCTTGCTCGGTCGTCGTGAAAGCTATGTGACGCCCAACCTCACGCCCAGCGCGACTTCCTGATCGGAGTGGGATGTGGGCCTGGAAGCGCGAAAAGGGGTGTGCCAAGGGTTTTTGGGAAAGTGGGGGTGGAGTCCCAGGTTGGAACTGAGATCTCATGTGGCAAAGTTTCAAGGGCATAGATGTAATAGGGCTAAGGGCGAGTTACTTCCGGTCTGTTGGCGTTCCATGTCGTGCAACATAAGACAGATGGCATGCGCGGTGCATTCAAGGCCGTCCGATCCATCTCTTGTGGCGGCGGCGGTTCGGGGAGAGGTCTGCCCGGGATGGTTGTGATTCCGATGAGTCGGGCCTTCGGGTGCAGACACGTGGTGTCTGTCGTCGCGCGTGTGGGTTAGGCCCTCTAGTTTCGGGGGATCATCGGTTTCCGTGTCGCCGGCAATTTCCGCAAGGCGTGCGGGGCCAGTACGAGGCGATGGAATTCCACGGAACCACCGTGAGTTGGTGATACGGGAGGAGGAGACAGAAGGGAGGGAAATTGGTAGAGATAACGACGAAGCTGGGGGATATGAAGTATTGCGTGTTGTCTGAAGTGGGAAAATCGGGGCACCTTGGATCACTCATTGTGGCACAGTGAAACTCCCAGGGGCACAATCGATTCTCGGTTAGGCAGGGGAATTCCGGGTATCTTTGCCTAATACATTCTCTCACCCAAGGGGCAAGGGGATTTTCCGATGTGATATCGTAAACTCCTATCCGTTTAGGTGCGTGAGGGAAGGGAAATTCCCGCCTACCCGATATCGAAGGTGTCAAGTTCGTTAATGGTCGTGAATCAGTGCGCATGGATACGTGTAGGCTGCGCAGATCAGATCGCGCTTACACGCATCCCCGCGAGGTATTCGCTTGTTTCTGGACAAACAACTACCCAATCATCTAATCACTCCGTGATCCACACGCAATCGCTCCTGAGCTATCAGGCATCGCAACAACAACGGTGGCTCAAAAATAATAAACAGCAATGGAAGCGGTAATGACGACTACGCAAAAGTTTCTATTATGCTCATGAGTGTATCAAAAGGACAAGCAAAGGCAAGGACCAGACAAAAGAAAAGCAACGGACATGACATTCATTCATCCATTCCTTCAACACACACACAACAAACGAGATCAAGATCAATCGCAAAATGAGTGCGGGTTGAAACCAAGACAAGGATTCCGAAGACAGAAGAAAATAGGCGAGTCGCCCTAAGCCGAAATCAAAATTTATATACAAAAGCAAGGAGGGAGAGAAGACAAAGAAAACTCCAAATCCACGTCCATCAACCTCAGCTCCCTCTTCCTCTCTCTCTCTCTCTCTCCGATGTGGACAGTCCGTCGTCACACGCCAACCCACGAAGTCGTCACCCCGCTTAGTCCTCCTGCACCCGTCAGGTTCGCCCGCGCCCGCAGTCCGTCGTGGCCCGTGTCAACCCCGCACGTTCGGCACCAGCTCGTCGGGTCGCTCGACTCCCACTTCAATTCACCTCTTACTTCGCTCGCGAGCCGACCCTCACTGATCGCGCTCCCCGAGCTTCCAATACCTAGTTAAGAGAGTTATCTAATTGCGCAACCGGAATTTATAGCGTGCATGCATGTGCGAAGAACATGAAATTGCAAGGACTTAGAAAGGAGATTAGGAGAGGGACCGCCTGCGTTCTGCATGGCCAGATCGCGGCGCGGGGGACGTAGCCAATCTCCACGCATCGATCCGAGCATGCAGGCCGCGGGCTAACTAGGCACAACGAAAGGAGGAAAAAGTAGAGCGGGAAAGACGAAGTTCAAGAAGAAAGATACAGTTACAATGACGCCCGCCCAAAATTACAGTTACACACATGATTAAGGGCGCCGACCAATCAGAGCTCCGTTGCAGCCGCAAAAAAAAACGCGTAAGCAAAAAGCGTTGCGCGACAAAAAAAAATCCTAAATTCGTAAATTCCTATCTAATTAAGAAAAAACGAAAAGCACAAATTCTGAAAGGAAAGTCCGAAATTCCGAGAGTCATTGGGGCTCGACAAGATTCAAAAAGAAAATTCAAAAAGAACGAAGCAAAAATTTTTGCGCGGTCTCCGCGCCTAAGATCCGACAACAACACAGAAAAGAACCGGCGTCAACCATTATTAATCGCGCCTGGTCGGCGTGACAACCACTCGATCAATCATCCCGGGACTTGTCCGGCTCTAAATCCAGCCATCCGAAAAGAAGCGACGAAAGAGAAAAGTCAAAAAAGCGAGGACACTGATGCAATTCTCCCCTAATCCCGATCTCCCGTAATTGGTCCATCCTTCCTAGCTTAGGACCCCTCATTGTTATCACGTAGAAAATCGCGAGAATAGGAATCGGTTCGTCACATATGTGACGCCCAGGGGGTTCCAATCTTAAGCAAGTTCCTGCTTGCTTGAATCATGACACGTGTCGATTTCTCTAATCGATCGACACGCAGAGCTTTTCGTTGCCACTTACGTACGAAAAGAGTGTGGACGTCATCTGTGTATCTTTTGAACGGCGAACGCAAAAAATTGAACGCGCGTTGATCCGTTTAACGGGCCCCCGACCCCCGTTAAATTGCGTTAAACGTGAAAACGGGGGTGTTCCATTCAATTTTGAAAAACGGAACCGGCGCATTGGGCCTCGGACACGTGGCCCTACGCGCCCAAAAACTAMAAAAAAAAAAAAAAAAAAAAAATTGACCCCTACTAACAGGGTGGGGTGGCCAAACATTCTCCTCCCTCCCGAAATTCAAACTGCAAGAGGGTAAAAAGTAAGGGCCACCCCATACCCCAAGACTGTGAGCACATGTGTGTGCATGTGGGTGCAGGTCCTCCTTTTTTTTTTTTTTTTTACAAATGCTGCAATCTGGTCGTACACTCTCATTCCGAAAGGTCCCTACGGATTAGCAAGAACCCTTCGTGCAGCAAAGACTTGGAGATTGCCTTTGTGGCCTGAGAATATATAGTATGATTCGAATTCAGGTCTGTGGCAGTCTGTGCAGCAAAGTTATGGGTCACTAATTCTCTGTTTTCTCGTTTTTTTTTTTTTTTTTCTCTTCTTTCTTTGGTTTTTCCGTTTTTCTTTTGTTTTCTGATTTTTCTTCTGTTTTTTCTCGTTTGTCTTTTTTTTAGGAATACGTGCAGTGGCCCTAAGGGCCTCAACTCACCACATGCACAAAAGACAAAACATATGGCGATGCATTATTCCACGTTCTAGCAGAAGATCCTTTTTTTTTTTTTTTTTTTGAAAGTTCAGGGTTTTGTAGAGGCCAAGGACCAGACCCCCTGTCCCTAATATCCTACCACAGTATGACCAGCACTCAGGACCATCACCCTACCAGCATTGAGGGCAACTTCGACCAGACAGCAATGACAGGTCCCACTAGCAACGGGATAGGCTAGAAACGAGTTTGTGGGGCAGTTGAGTGACCCAAATCTTGCCATGCAGTACTCGTGATCCCACGGTCTGTGCAAAGAAAGCTTCCCGCCTGAATCTTTTCAATCGGTTAGGGGTGTGGCCAACCCCAAACGAGGTTGGGGTCGGCCTTAGCCCACTGGATAGAAGATATTCAACATTTTACTTGTTGTTGTGCAATTATCTCATTGGGTGCAACCCTCCTTCAATCACGGGGTATATGGAGGATGTGAGGATCACTTCTGACAGAAGTCAATTTTATTCCAAGAAAATTTGGCGGTTACTTCGTTCACTGTTTTTGCAACCACCACCATCAGATCATTTGTGATCAGAGGGCTGGGAAGCACTCTGCCGTGATTTCCGGTGGGAGGTCTCTGTTTCCTTTTTTTTTTTTGGCCTTTTTTCTGTTTCTTAGCCCATAAACTCGTAATGAATCTGTCTGGCCGCTGCCACTCAGTGTCACACTGGATCGGCCACACTCCTATCTGACTGCTAATGGGACCTCGCCCCAGGGGCATGGTCCCATTAGCAGACGGATTGGAGTGTGGCCGATCCAGTGTGACACTGAGTGGCAGCGGCCTGACAGGTTCATTACGAGTTTCTGGGCTGAGAAAACAGGAGAAAGGCAAAAAAAAAAAAAAAAAGAAACAGAGACCTCCCACTGGAAATCACGGCACAGTACTTCTGATGGTGGTGGTTGCAACAACAGTGAACGAAGCAGGCCAAATCCGGGAGTGTACCCAGCAGGGAGTCTACCCAGCAAGATTACCTAAGCAATGCAGGCCAAAAAAAATGTTGTTTATGGTTTTGATATTTTTAAAAATACACGAAGTTATAAAAAAAAACAAAAAAAAATATTTTGTTGTACATCTTTGAAAGATCTACAACCCTATATTTTATTTATTTTTTTCTGTTTGTTTTTTAGCCCTTAAAAAATCTTTGTGAAACCCAAAAAACAAAGACTCATGTCATTTCTTGTTTTTGTTTTTTTCATTATGCTTACATTTTTTTGTTTTTTTTTAAATATATTAAAAGCTCAAAAAATAAAAATAAAAATATCGGGTCGTAGACCTCAAAAAGATCTACGACCCCATATTTTTTGTTTTTTTTTTCGATTATGTTTTGCCTAGGAAAAAAATCATTGCGGACCCCGTTTTTCCCCGTCCAACGCGCGTTTGAATGGGCGTTGAACGCGAATTCAACGCGCGTTCAATAATTCAACGCGGAACCCGCGTTGAATCCAAAATAGGACACACAGGACGTCATCCAGTGTGGCATACGGGGCTCTATTCTACAAATTCCTCAGGAAGGGCTCTTTTCAATCCAAGGAGGGGATTTTTCGTGCCATCGTCGGGACACATACTAATCAACCATGCATCAATGTCCTAAGGGGAAGGGAAAGGAAAGACGATACATGGGGGCATGGCGAGGGGGTGGGTTAGTCGGGAGTGGAGGTAGGAAGCGTTCCAATCTCGCGACTATTTTTGGAAGCTCCTCATATCGGACGATCCTGTGGAAGCGAGGGAATCGATTACGACTATGAGGGAGGCAGGCGAGATAGTCAGGGTAGAGGGTGGCAAAGGTTCGGAAGAGTGCCGCGCGGAATCGATCGTGGTTCTCGCATGCGGGGATAGTCCCCATGAAACCACGACGATATTGTGCCCTCGCTCCGCTGCACTCAAGAGGAGGGCATGAAGATAGAAGTCGGGGAGGGCACACCGGGTGAGGGGTGGGGGTGAACAGTGACAACAAGGCGGGTGGCGTAGAAAAATCGGAAGGTATCAATCGGGAAGGGATTACGGGGGAATGTGACGCGGGTGGTGATCTGGCGGAAGGTGAAGTGATCAAGGGGACGGTCGGAGGTGGAGGGGGAGGGGGATCGGCTTCGTTGCCGCCTTGCCGGTGCGCTTGAAGTCTCGGCAGCTGGATCCCCATCTTCGGGCTTGGGCGCCTCCGGATCTTTGGCGGGATCGTCGGTGGTCGGAAGATTTGCTCCGCTTGCGAATTCCAACTGTCGCTTTCCGGCCGCAATCTCTTTTCTTTTACGCACTGCCTTGGGGTCCTCCGCTTGAGTGTCCGTTCGTTCCCCCTCTTCCGCCGAGATTTCCCACTCGGATTCTTCTAGCTCCAACTCTTCCTCTTGCTCGTCTTCCTCTTCTTCTTTTTCCTCCTCACTTTGCTCTCCCTCACTGTGTTCACTATAACTGCCTTTTTCCGGTGTTTCTTCCTCCTCCTCTTCCTCCTCTGCGCCTTCTTGTTCTTTTTCCGCATCTTTTTCTATCGCTAGCTCCTCGTCTTCGGAGACTGTTCGATCCTGGAAGAAAGCGAGGTCAACTATCTCCTGCGGGTCCAGATATTCGCGTTGTGATGGCGGGTTGCGTCCGCTTCCCGACTCCTCCAGGCACGTTGACCACTGAGTTTCTGCACGATGGCGGGTTGCGGCCGCCTCCCGGCTTCTCCAGGCATGCTGACCACTGAGTTCCTGCACAATGGCAGGTTGCGGCCGCTTCCCGGCTCCTCCAGGCGTCAGAGTTCGTGTGAGGACGTGCGGGACCGGGCTCTCGTCGCTCTGCGAGACGATATCAAGGGGAAGATCGTCAACCAACTGCGCGAGAGAAACCGTGAGTTCCTGCACAATCAGTTGGCGATGGTCGGGCACCGATTCGAACAGGAATCCAATAAGATCGCCTTCCACCTCCGTCCGCCAGGCCTGGATGATCAGTAGCTCCAGGTACTCAATCCAAGCGCGGTGCTCCTCGTCCCTTGTCCACGTGAGTCGTACTCCGACCAGGCACACCGAAAGATCGACAAAATGTTCACACCACAGCTCCCACTGCCTTGGATCGAGAAGGGGGACCGCGAGCGGTTCCAGACAGAAGGAGAAACGAGGGTGAAGACTAGACTGCCAGAAGGTGGGAAAGAGAGATGGGAGAGCGAAGGTGGAGAGTTGGGAGCGGTTCATTGGGGACGTTGAAAGGGGATGACCTCCGGAAGCACCACCGCTGGCTCGTGTTGGGACGCTCGAATCCCACCAAGTTCGAGGTCGTCCGTAGGGAGAAGATTGTCCCTGGGGCGCGTGAGCCAGTAGTTCCACTCCGTGGCCAACTGCTGACCCCACTCTTATAGTGACGTTCGGATCGTCGTATGCCGCAGCGGGTTGATCTCGCTGATATCGCCGCCAAAGGAGACGACGGTGGACACGCGGCTAGTCCCTGGGGCTGACCGCCGATGGACAGCTACCGCTTCTGCCAGCACAACTGTCTGACGATTAATCGCGAATCGGAACTCTGCTGCCGCGAATACCCCTATGGTACAGAAGAACTGCACAAGCCGTAGAAGATCCAAACTGAAGCGCGGATGATGAACTTATCGGATTGTCGAGATGTAACCACGTTGCGCTAGCAGATGATCGCCGAGAGCTCGCTCTATGAGAAAACTCATGGTGCTGGTGGCGGAGACGGAGTATAGGAGAAGGCGAGAGATGCAAGGGAGGAAGAAAGCGATGGAGAGTCGTCGTCTTCCTCCATAGCGAAGGAGGAGGAAGAAGATGCAGAAGATGGGGAGGAAGGGAGGGAAAGTAGATAGGACACGTGGCGTACGATCGGCTCCCTGAGACCTCTGGCACAAGGCGCACCGTGTTCACCCCGTTCAGGCGGAGCTCGATCACGCGCAATCGCCTGAAGAATCGTGGCGCAATCTTTCCCTGGCGAGCACATTTCCTCACCTGCACCAGGTCCCCTAATTTGTACTGGGGCCGCAGACCCGCGTTCCCCTTTCGGGCCTCGTAACTACGGATCTGTCGGTCGTGGGCGAACTCGGTCATTTTCTGGCGCTTTCGGGCTAATTGGGGCAGGGATCTTTCCATCAATTTCATATGTCGCTTGGCCTTGTCCCGAACTGTGGCCCTTGTGGGCCGTCGGTTCAACGACGATTCGTCCGGGAGCCTGGGTATCGAAACGCAGACCACACTATTGGTCTGCAATTGGAAAGAGCTCAGACCCGTCGATTTGTGGGGCGTCCCTCGATGGACCGCCAGGATGTGATCTACGATATCGGGCCAAGGCCTTGGGTCCCGCGCCGCGATATTGCGTCGTAGCGCAGTCTTTATCACTCTATTTGCATTTTCCACCAGCCCGTTAGATTGCGACATGTGGGGTGCGGTATTCCGGATAACAACGTCTTGTACGACCAGATTCCTCAAGACTTCTCTCCTAAATTCTACCCCATTATCGGTCAGAATTTCCTCCGTGTCCTGGTGCATCCCTAAAAAACAATTGACGTACTGTGCAATTTCGACCGCCTGTCGCGTACGGCACGTATACGCCTCAATCCATTTCAAAAAATGGTCCACGAACACCAGTAGGATTGGATATTCGCAGCTATTAGGTCCAGGGGGCACCACAATATCGGTAGTATTCATGCTAGCCCTTTGAAAAGGTCGTTCAACTACCGTCGAGACTATCGATCTTGGCGGCTGAATCGGCGCCTTGTCAGCAGAGCAGGCCTGACAGTTCGCGACGATGAACTTCACACCGTCACGAATATTGGACCAATACCACTCATTTTTGTCGATTGCCACCTCCTTAATTTGTACGGCAAAATGGGCAGCCGTTTCCTCATGCGCTGTCTTTACCTAGTCATAATTCATGAACGGGTGCGGCATTACCATCCAAATCCCACTACCATCCGTTTTCCTTTTTTCCAATCGTCCCTCATTCCAACGGTAGTCCCGAGCCCTTTCATTGGCCCTCCTCCGATCTTCCTTGGTGAAGTCCTTGAGGGAGTTACCTACTAGGGTGGCAATCAAGGCGATATCCATCCATACTTCGGCCCTTATAAACTTCCGGGTCTTCTCTAACCCTTCTGATATGGCATCTAAAAAGCGAGCCTCGGTCGGGATCTTATCAACCCGACACAAGGGGCACAACCAAGGCTTACTGCCATTTCGGTATTGGATGCACGAGCCATGGGCTCGTGCGACACGTTGTCGACAGTCTACCCATTTCGCATATCCTTCCCCGCCAGGGCGCATAGAGACCGAGTATACGCAAGAAATTGCTTCGCAAAAATAACAAGATTTGTCAGGCAGGGAGAGGAGAGATGAGGAGTAGTGGGGAGAGAGGGGAGTTGTAGGGTTACCTCCGTCACCCATGGCCCCCTGCCTGCTTCTTGCCACGTGGAAGGATTGCCACTTGTCCGTACTTGGGTCCGTTCGCCGATTCCGGTTCCTTCCACAAGACGATCTCTTCCGTCTTCGACACTTTAACTGGTCAATGCAGACGTGTCAGTCCGTCCGCATTACCGTGCCTCTCCGTCTTTCGATGGATGATGTCGAAGTCGTATTCCTGTAGGCGCACCGCCCAACGTCCAATCATGCCCGTGTAATTAGTGAGTCGCTTCAGCGCTAGCAAGGGCTCGACGTGACCGGTGACAAGGAGAAATTTATGTTTGTACAGATACAGATGGAAGTGTTGGATTCCGCACACTACTTCGTAGCATTCGCCCTGTGGGGATGAGTCATTTCTCCGCTCATCTGACACCATTCGTGACGCATACTCGATGACATGTTCGCGACCATCGTTCCCCTTCTGTGCTAAGATAGCGGAAATAGCCTTCGGCTGCCAGTCCGTGATGAGAATGAACTGCTTCGCGGGGTCCGGCCGGATCAAAATAGGTGTCGTTGCCAGAGCGTCCTCGAGGGTCGCGAAGGCCCGTTCGCACACTGCGTCCCAACTAAGGGGTTGGTCCTTTCGTAACAAGCTCGTTAAGGGTCGTGCAATCGCGGCGAAGCCTTTGATAAAACGACGATAGTACAAGGCTAACCCCAAGAAGGCTCAAACCTGCGTCAGTGATGTGGGGACAGGAGCTTCCTTCACCACCGCGACCTTTCTTGAGTCAGGCCGTAGTCCTCCACGTGTCACGACGTAGCCCAAGAACGAGATTTCTGAAAGGAAAAATTCACTCTTTTCGAGTGTGATTTTGAATCCGGCGTCTTTCAGAGCACCCAACGTCCACTCGATATGTTGTGCATGCTCGTGGTAGGTCTCCGAATAAACCACGATATCGTCCATGTATCCTATGACGCAAAAGTTGATCATTCCCTGTGTTAACCGCGTCTAATTGACGAAGTTCTGAAACGTGATATTCATGGCCCGCTGAAACGTGGCGGGTGAGTTGCAAATCCTCATCGGGCACCGAACCCATTGCCACGTGCCTTCAAACAGTACGATGGCCGTCTTCGACCGATCTTCCTCCTTGACCAGAATGTGATGGAAGCCGTGCCGAATATCAAACTTACTGAAGTAATTAGCACACCCAATCACATCCAGCAAATCATCAATCCGGGGGAGGGGATACACATCTTTGATCGTGATGTCATTCAGTTTGCGATAATCAATGCATATGCGAATCGATCCGTTCTTTTTCAGTACTAGCACTACCGGAAATGACCATGGTCCGGTGGCGGGTTCGATCTAACCGCTTGCTTCAAATTCTCGAATCCGCTCGAGAGCCTTTTTTCTGTTCTACCAGGGAGTATCTGTAAGGTTTACAGTGAATTGGAGAATGATTACCTGTTTGGATCTCGTGCTGTATGGCTAACGACATTCCAATGTCTGTGTCTGTCACACTAATCACTCCTTTGTATTCCTTCAGAATGTCTGCGATTAGGTGGTGGATCTCCTCAGGTTTGTATTGGGGTACGTGCAACTCATACAACTCATCCCATATCCTTACATCGATGTGTTTTGTATTCACCCACTTGGTGTTCTCTGGCGGGGGGGTGACGATGAATGAGTTATCCGATCGCCAGGAAAAGACCGTGGCCATCATCTGTGCATCTTGTTCTCGAATGACCACCTGTTCCTCCGGTGTTACTCCGTCTCGAATGTCTTGCCACGACACATGTTTCGTTGCGATCTTGATCCCGAGTCCGTTTTCGAGGCGCTCAGGGGGTTCCAAAGAGTTCGTCTTTGCCCCTAAGTGTAACAGTCGAATCTCTTTTGCAGGTGTCAAAAGGGATCTCGGGAGATTCGTGATACCGCAGTAATGCTTTTTGTCCTCATATGCAGTGCTGCAGCATACGTTCGTTGGTCTGTTCTGATATCGAAAGCAAATTACCGATAGGAAAGGGGATTCGGTGATCTAAGGCGCGTAAGCATGATTAGATCATTCTTTCTTCTTGCTTTTTCAACCACCCGTAAGGAGATAGCTAACACAGCGGCTCCCGAATCGATGATAGCATTATATGGAATTCCCCATACCTCGATGTCGCATTCCGCGGATTTCCATGGGATGTGTTTAATCCGTAGGAAGTGGTCATCTTTTTGGATTAGTCCTATGCGTATAGGATCGGAAGTATTTTCGTCCGGTGTCGGTCCTTTTGTTTTTGTGTTTGCTGCTCGGGTAAGAGCAAACCGTTTGCGATTTGCTTTGCAGTGCTGCAGCATACGTTCGTTGGCCTATTCTGATATCGAAAGCAAATGACCGATAGGAAGGGGGATTCGGTGATCTAAGGCGCGCACGATGTTTAGAACATCGATTTCCCCCGTGGCGAAGGTGGGTCCTCCCGACTCCATCTCTCCTAGAGAAGGTTGCCACTCCGCCACTTCTCGTTGTTCAGGCGCGGGTCTAATCATACCAATCATCCCAAGCCTCGGATATCCCAGTGTTACATACTAATCTAATGGAATAAGATTTGCAGCCTCCTCCATTGTTGCTAACATGGTTCCGCCTCCCTCTACTTCTTCCATCAAAGCTCCTACCCGTTAGCGATCGGGGCTGCAGCTACCGGTGCGGCTCTGACTCGTTGTTGCGGGGGCCGATGGGGGCAATCCCGGGCTATGTGCCCCGGTTGGTGACATGTGTAACATACATTTAGATTGCTCGGGATCCCTGCTGGCGGTGGTACCGGAGCCAATCCGTGCTGGATCGGCACGACACGCTCTGCGATGGGTCGCATCGATCTCATCATCCTCTCGATTCAAGCATTGACGTTCGGTCGTGAGGGGGGTTCGATCGGGGTTGGAGGTGCTGTTATCACGGGCACGGGCACGCTATCACACTAGGGGCTGGTCATTTGGGACTAATCTGTTCCAGATAGGTGATAGGGCCCGGCACAAACCCCATGTTTTCGAATTTGTTCTGCAGTGCAGCCAACTCAGCTTTAGCTCTTGCCAGCTCGGACGAGTCTCCTTCCCTAGGGTAATCTTCCCCTTCTAGGAAACTCGCTGCAAACTTTCGCTTCATTTCTTATGCAGCGGCCATGATCTGTTGCAGCGCATGATTGATGGGGGAGAAATGTTTTCGGAGTTTGGCCCTCATTGTTCTGCCGCGAAGTCCGTCGATGAACAAATCTCTTCCTACTTGCTCACTTCGCTCTGTTTTCACAAACATTCGGTAAAACCGATTTCGATACTCGTTAACAGATTCGAGGGGTTTTTGAGCTCGATCTTTAATCATAAAAAGAGCTTGTGTCGGGGTGAGTGTAATAAAATCGGTTCAAAAAATCTTGCTCGAATGTCGGGAGATCAACCCATACATAGGTGTTAAACTAGTGATGGGCATCTCCTCCTAGACATGCACGGATGTTCACATGTGCCTCGTTATCGTCATACTGTTGAGCCCGGAGCGTGGCTAACCATGCTTCAGCGAGATGATGTGCATGGTCGAATAGATAAAGGTCGGGTGGCGTCATAGGAGCCCGTGCTCGTGGTACGAGTTGATTAGGATTCTGCTGGGGATTTGGGTTTTGTTGGGGGTTATGCTGATTAACGTTCATGTTGACCGTCCGTCGGGCCGCAGACCAGCTTCTGGTAACGACGGGATCACGTCGATGCGCGTTCCGGGGTCGCTGTCGTCCCGTGTTAGCCAGATCGCCCAGCTATAAGTCCTAGAACCCTGCCACGTGTCGGGCTCCGATACCAACCTCACGCTCAGCGCGACTTCCTGATCGGAGTGGGATGTGGGCCTGGAAGCGCGAAAAGGGGTGTGCCAAGGATTTTTGGGAAAGTGGGGGTGGAGTCCCAAGCCGGAACTGAGGTCTCCTATGGCAAAGTTTCAGAGACATAGATATAATAGGGCTATGGGCGAGTTACTTTCCGTCTGTTGTAGGGGCGGCGGTTCGGGGAGAGGTCTGCCCGGGATGACTGTGATTCGGATGAGTCGGGCCTTCGGGTGCAGACACTTGGCATCTGCCGTTACGGGTGTGGGTTAGGCCCTCTAGTTTCAGGGGCTCGTCGGTTGCCGCGTCACCGACAATTTCCCCAAGGCGTGCGGGGCCAGTACGGGGCGATGGAATTCCACGGAACCACCGTGAGTTGGTGATACAGGAGGAGGAGACGGAAGGGAGGAAAATTGGAAGAGATAACGACGAAGCTGGGGGATATGAAGTATTGCGTGTTGTCAGAAGTGGGAAAATTGGAGCACCTCGGATCGCTGGTTGTGGCACAGTGAAACTCCCAGGGGCACAATCGATTCTCGGTTAGGCAGGGGAATTCCGGGTATCTTTGCCTAATTCATTCTCTCACCCAAGGGTCGAAGAACTCCGAATCCCAAGAGCTCGGCATCTTATCATTGCAGTGTGATGGAATCCTCTCGCACACGTCTAATCGGCAAGGGGATTTTTCGATGTGATATCGGAAACTCCTATGTGTTTAGGTGCGTGAGGGAAGGAAAATTCCCGCCTACCCGATATCGAAGGTGTCAAGTTCATTAATGGTCGTGAATCAACGCGCATGGATATGTGTAGGCTGCGCAGATCAGATCGCGCTTACACACATCCCCGCGAGGTATTGGCTTGTTTCTGGACAAACAACTACCCAATCATCTAATCACTCCGTGATCCACACATAATTGCTCCTGAGCTATCAGGCATCGCAGCAACAACGGTGGCTCAAAAAGAATAAACAGCAATGAAAGCGGTAATGACGACTACGCAAAAGTTTCTATTATGCTCATGAGTGTATCAAAAGGACAAGTAAAGGCAAGGACCAGACAAAAGAAAAGCAACGGACATGACATTCATTCATCCATTCCTTTAACAAAACACACACACAACAAACGAGATCAAGATCAATCGCAAAATGAGTGCGGGTTGAAACCAAGACAAGGATTCCGAAGACAGAAGAAAATAGGCGAGTCGCCCTAAGCCGAAATCAAAATTTATATACAAAAGCAAGGAGGGAGAGAAGACAAAGAAAACTCCAAATCCACGTCCATCAACCTCAGCTCCCTCTTCCTCTCTCTCTCTCTCTCTCCGATGTGGACAGTCCGTCGTCACACGCCAACCCACGAAGTCGTCACCCCGCTTAGTCCTCCTGCACCCGTCAGGTTCGCCCGCGCCCGCAGTCCGTCGTGGCCCGTGTCAACCCCGCACGTTCGGCACCAGCTCGTCGGGTCGCTCGACTCCCACTTCAATTCACCTCTTACTTCGCTCGCGAGCCGACCCTCACTGATCGCGCTCCCCGAGCTTCCAATACCTAGTTAAGAGAGTTATCTAATTGCGCAACCGGAATTTATAGCGTGCATGCATGTGCGAAGAACATGAAATTGCAAGGACTTAGAAAGGAGATTAGGAGAGGGACCGCCTGCGTTCTGCATGGCCAGATCGCGGCGCGGGGGACGTAGCCAATCTCCACGCATCGATCCGAGCATGCAGGCCGCGGGCTAACTAGGCACAACGAAAGGAGGAAAAAGTAGAGCGGGAAAGACGAAGTTCAAGAAGAAAGATACAGTTACAATGACGCCCGCCCAAAATTACAGTTACACACATGATTAAGGGCGCCGACCAATCAGAGCTCCGTTGCAGCCGCAAAAAAAAACGCGTAAGCAAAAAGCGTTGCGCGACAAAAAAAAATCCTAAATTCGTAAATTCCTATCTAATTAAGAAAAAACGAAAAGCACAAATTCTGAAAGGAAAGTCCGAAATTCCGAGAGTCATTGGGGCTCGACAAGATTCAAAAAGAAAATTCAAAAAGAACGAAGCAAAAATTTTTGCGCGGTCTCCGCGCCTAAGATCCGACAACAACACAGAAAAGAACCGGCGTCAACCATTATTAATCGCGCCTGGTCGGCGTGACAACCACTCGATCAATCATCCCGGGACTTGTCCGGCTCTAAATCCAGCCATCCGAAAAGAAGCGACGAAAGAGAAAAGTCAAAAAAGCGAGGACACTGATGCAATTCTCCCCTAATCCCGATCTCCCGTAATTGGTCCATCCTTCCTAGCTTAGGACCCCTCATTGTTATCACGTAGAAAATCGCGAGAATAGGAATCGGTTCGTCACATATGTGACGCCCAGGGGGTTCCAATCTTAAGCAAGTTCCTGCTTGCTTGAATCATGACACGTGTCGATTTCTCTAATCGATCGACACGCAGAGCTTTTCGTTGCCACTTACGTACGAAAAGAGTGTGGACGTCATCTGTGTATCTTTTGAACGGCGAACGCAAAAAATTGAACGCGCGTTGATCCGTTTAACGGGCCCCCGACCCCCGTTAAATTGCGTTAAACGTGAAAACGGGGGTGTTCCATTCAATTTTGAAAAACGGAACCGGCGCATTGGGCCTCGGACACGTGGCCCTACGCGCCCAAAAACTANGAGTCGCCCTGAACCGAAATCAAAATTTATATACAAAAGCAAGGAGGGAGAGAAGACAAAGAAAACTGCAAATCCACGTCTATCAACCTCAGCTCTCTCTCTCTCTCTCTCTCTCTCTCTCTCTCTCTCTCTCTCTCTCTCTCTCTCTCTCCGATGCGGACAGTCCGTCGTCACGCACCAACCCATGAAGTCGTCACCCCGCTTAGTCCTCCTGCACCCGTCAGGTTCGCCCGCGCCCTCAGTCCGTCGTGGCCCACGTCAACCCCGCACGTTCGGCACCAGCTCGTCGGGTCGCCCGACTCCCACTTCAACTCACCTCTTACTTCGCTCGCGAGCCGACCCTCACTGATCGCGCTCCCCGAGCTTCCAATACCTGGTTAAGAGAGCTATCTAATTGCGCAACCGGAATTTATAGCGTGCATGCATGCGCGAAGAACACGGAATTGCAAGGAAAGGAGATTAGGAGAGGGAGCGCCTGCGTTCTGCATGGCCAGATCGCGGCGCAGGGGACGTAGCCAATCTCCACGCATCGATCCAAGCATGCAGGCCGCGGGCTAACTAGGCACAGCGAAAGGAGGAAAAAGGAGAGCGGGAAAGACGAAGTTCAAGAAGAAAGATATAGTTACAATGACGCCCGCCCAAAATTACAGTTACACACACGATTAAGGGCGCCGACTAATTAGAGCTTCGTTGCAGCCGCAAAAAAAAGCGCGTAAGCAAAAAGCGTTGCGCGGCAAAAGAAAATCCTAAATTCCTAAATTCCTATCTAATGCAGAAAAAACGAAAAGCACGAATTCTGAAAGGAAAAACCGAAATTCCGAGAGCCATTGGGGCTCGACAAGATTCAAAAAGAAAATTCAAAAAGAACGAAGCAAAAATTTTTGCGCGGTCTCCGCGCCTAAAATCCGACAACAGCACAGAAAAGAACCGGCGTCAACCATTATTAATCGCGCTTGGTCGGCGTGACGGCCACTCAATCAATCATCGCGGAACTTGTCCGGCCCTAAATTCAGCCATCCGAAAAGAAGCGACGAAAGAGAAAAGTCGAAAAAGCGAGGACACTGATGCAATTCTCCCCTAATCCCGATCTCCCGTAATTGGTCCATCCTTCCCAGCTTAGGACCCCTCATTGTTATCGCGCAGAAAGTCGCGCGGAACAGGAATCGGTTCGTTAACACTATGACGTCACCAACATGCTCAGCCAGTCCTCTGTAACTCCGAGGGCATTGGGTCGTGAGACCACCGGGCCCGCCGGCCGATGCGCTCCCCACGCGCTCATAGTCTGCCATTATTTGTTTCATCTTTGAACACCGCTAACTACGGTTCCCCTCCTGCCAATGGTGCGGATGCGGTAGGGAGAATGCTGAGGCTGGGAGGGAGGACCCTCATGTATAAAAAAAAAGAAAGGGAAAATTGCATTTGTACCCCACTTAAAGATGGGAATGCCTGCTATACCAGTCCCAACACCAACTTGCATTTATGCCCCACAAAAAATGATGGTTGGAAATTGATTGCATGTCCAGGACTGAGGTGGACCCAGGTTGGCATCACAAAATTGTGCTTGTAACCAACTACCCGAATGCACAAATTATGGACATATCCAGGCAAAGTTATGGGCATACCCGGGACTGAGTGGACCTGCTGAATTATCCATATACCCTCTACCGGATGGCTGAAATTATGCTCATACCCAGAAGCCGTTGGGCCACAACTGTCCACTTGGTGGGCATGATCACAACTTTGTGGTCCTCCCTCCCAAGGCCCGCCAGTGGGTGTGGGTACACCCACAATTTTGCCAGCCAGGATTTTGGGCATGAGCATAATTTCGTGGTCCAGAAGTGAGGGCCTGCGAGACTGGGTAATGCCAACAATTTCGCAGAGGTGAAAACTTGGGCGCTATGCAGCGTTGAACATGGTCCGGGTAGGTGTTGCTCCCCACCAATAGATGGACCCTCCCCCCGGGTGCTAGTGGTGTCTGGCCTTGTCAGCACCACTAGCACTGCAGGGGTGCTTTTCACAAAAAAAAAAAAAAAAAAAAAAAAAACCATGGTCCGGGTATAGATGGGAGTTAGTGCTGGGACTGTCTTTAGTTGGTATTCCCATCTTTACGTGGGGTACATCTGCAATTATCCCAAAACAAAAACAAAAACAAAAACGAAGCGTGAGCAAGAGAAAACACTCAGCTGGAGCAAGATCTCATTACCGATGTATGTGGATTAGTGTTAGTGTGTGACTGTCAGGCATCGTAAATTTGGCAGGAAATCAGCGGCGGCCTGTTTTTGTGAATTAAGCCCGGGAAAATTATGTTTTTTTTTGCTCTCCCATTGGTAGGTTTTTCCTTCGTTTTTACTGTGGGGGTCCTGTGGCGGTCCCAAACGTGCGTGAAATCGCGACCAAGTTTTTTGGTTCATGAAATCATGCACGTTTCATTCACAGTGAAGGCAAAGACGAATGGCTACATTGCTGGAAATCGATTGTGGTTTGGGAGGAGTTTGGGAGGGTTCAATCCCCTCACCTTCAACAAATGGTGTATGAAGTTACTCTTGCCCTCCTTTGCCAAAGAGAATTTTCGTCAGACAACAAAACAGGGGGCGCAGTGCGACCGGGAGCGCTGCGCCCCGCCGATCTCGCCGGCGGACTACGGAGGAGCGGGCAGGTACAGATAGCGCATGGTGATGAAGGGTGAGGGGGAGCATTAGGGAGCGGAGAGGCGCAGAGGAAAGGATGCGGCTCTTAGCGATGAAGGGTCATGGGGAGTAGCAGCGAGTGGAGTGGCACGATGGAAGAGGATGCGGTTAGGGCATGTGATGAGCAGTGACAGGTGATAAGAAGTGGTTTTAGGGTGGGGAGTGGTGGTTATGGTTGGTGTGCGGGCAAGATTTGTTGTTGGAGTCGTCATCAGCCGCTGGACATTTGTGAGGCCTCTATTCTTGACGAAGGGGCAACGGATTGGTGTTGGTAATGAGGTCTTCTCTCCTTTCTTCTTCAACGGGGTGGTAAGTGGTTATGGATGGATGCTTGAATCTCCTGTGGCGCCTCGCTAACGGGCTTGGTGAGGGGGAGCCACACTTTTTCTGGTTTCTTTTGGGAAACGGAAGAAGGTCGTTAATGTTTTCAGTGCTAGCGTTGCTCAGAGCCTAGGTGCTATGCTGGGGTAGGGTTTGAGGGAGTTGTGGTAAGATGGGAGTTGTTGAAGAAAAAGGAAGAGGGATTATTTGGTGGCTTGTTGCTCCTATCGTTTCGTCCTGAGTCCGGTGGCCATACTTAGGGTTGTGTGGACTAAGTTTTTCTTGATTAGTTAATCTAGTGTTTGAATCCTAATCGTGAGTCTTATCTACTACTATCAATCGTCGGTGATTCTGTAAAAAAAAAAAAAATAGTGTTGGAATTACCTAAGAATTTCGGTTCGTTAACTCAATTGCAAATTTTCATAGTATTGGTAGAAGTCCTAATTAGGTTAGCTGATGGTATATCCCAACGATAATTTGTATGTTTGCTGAAAAGTTTGATTGTCGATTTGTTTCTTCTGCTTTGTAACTTTTGATTACGGTTCTGATGTACTGTCTGAGCATTTTTCATGATTTACGGTCTGAGCGATTTTCGGAACCTTGGTTTCCGGAAACCAGAGTCGAAAGTCCGGTTGGACATCAGATTCGGTTTTCCATTGTGTTTATCTACTTGGATTTTCCACTTAGATTTTCGAAGTCATCAAACCGTATATTCGGTCTGAGCGATTTTCCTTTACCACGCTTTCGAAATTTGTATTCGTATGTAATACTGTGTATCTGTTAAATAGTTTTTTCTCAAGTAATTTGTCCTAGTCTGGTTTTGGAAATCAACAGGGGGAAGATCGAATTCGAGGTAGGTGGGAAGTGGGGGGCCCACCTAGACGAGGGAACGACGATTCAGAGTGGAAAGTCTAACTAGAAGGGGGGGGGGGGGACGACATTGACCGGTGCTGGAGCAATTGCTCTGTGACCAGGGGGGGCTTGAGGCCGTAGAAGTTATGCCGAGGGTGGAAGGCATAACCATCTCGCCTGACGTAGCTGTTGTCGGGGCGGTGACCTTGTAACCTTTTGAGAGGCCATACAGTTAAGAGAGGTGTCGAGGGGGGAAGGCACTCTTTGTCCGTCAGAAATAGTTAGATCGGTGTTGGGGCAGGTTGTGTTGCCTTGTAACCCTAGCAGGGGGGTATGAGATCTAATAATTTCTGGTACGAGGACTGGAAGCTTTGTCGGCGTGTACTCTTTTTTTTTTTTGATAAGACCAGGATTGAAGCGTCATACAAAAGAGTCATCGTCATACCAAGAGACTGGAACCAGAGCACTATTTGGAACAGTGAACAGACTTGGAAACTCTTGGGCTGGGCGAAGGGGAATTGAAGGGTTCATTGTGGTCCAATCATTGAATTGAAGTCTGTAGTTTCTGACAAGAACTTTTTCATTCTCCGGTTCTGCGTCCTCCCGCTCCACCCTCCCAATTTTTCCCCCATCCCCCCCCCCCAGCCAGTTGCTGCTGAAATTCTGAAGAGCTTGGGTAATTTCTGTTTTTGATGAGTTGAACTGAATATTTTCTTTTAGATCAGTCCACTTCTCCTGTATATGAGTTTGGATTTGATGCTTAATACTGTCGGTGAATTCTGGGCCATCTAATCTGACTTCTTCTCATTCATAGGTATTCCTTCTTTGCCAAATAGCCCATAAGACCGCCCTTCTCCCCAGAGTGAATAAGTTATGTGTGAAGCTGTCGTTTGGTTCTGGCGACCAATGGTCAAGCAATAGTGCTTTCCAATCCCACGACCAGTCATGTATAGATTCTAATTTAGTCCAAATCCTATCCCACCAGCGTCATAGCCAGATGGAGCCAGGGCATTCAAGAAAGATGTATTCGATTGTTTCAGGTATTTTTCTACTTGGGAACGCAGATTTGCAGAGTTTGCACCACGGTTCTGCAATGCCTCTTCTTTCTGCAGAGGACCTATCTAGCAACCAGTCATTTGTGGGAAGACACCTATACTCGATTTGCAATTGAAGAGATGCGATTTTGGATGGTTTGATCTTGGATTTTTTGAACCATTTGATATTCCTAAGCTCCGTTTTATCTATGTTCAGCTGCTTCATCCATCTTTCCGTTACCTTGTCCCTCAGATTGAGTTTCGGCCTGATCATACGGTAGGTCGACTTAACCGAAAGTGTGTGTAAAAATCTAGTGAAATTTATGTTGGGTTTGGTTTTGGTGCCCCATGTCCAATTAGCTGGGTCAAAGGGGAGATCAGAGATTGGAATGTTTGATCTGAAAGCCAGGTAAGTTTGTGCTTCTAATGATAGGACTCTAATTCTAAAGAGATCCTCTATTGGCATCCAAACCGGGACTAGATCTTTGTTTAGAGATAAGACATGATTGTCCCCTAATATCCAGGGGGCGATGAGGGCCTCCTTATTTTGGGATATGAGAATGACATTTCCTACCATCTGCGGGACGTCCTTCGACGCCACTCTGAGCCATTCGACTGGAAGTAGGTCTGTAATCGTGTCCATGTTTTTTTTTGTGTGTTTACAATGTTTTAGTTTGCTTTGGAGGAGGTGGGGAGAGATCTCGTCTCTAGTGAATTCATCCCATATGTGCCTGATCCTAGTTATCCTCCTCCTGACCCAACTTCTCCATGGGGTGTCATTACAGTGCAGTGTGGTTCCATGGTGGTCTCTAATCCATGTGTTGTTGAAGAGTGGTTGTTGGTTTATCTCTTCCCATCGTAGAGCGAAGTGCTTGTCCGGTGGGGGAAGCTCTCTCCAAGTTTTGAGGATGGTAGGCCAAAAGGAGTCATTTGATATTTCTTTCCTTGTTGTTGTTCTATTGTTCACTTGATCCGGGTCTACTTCTTTGGATGTGCCTCTCGAGATCGACCAGTTCCTATTCTCTAGCCACATGGCGCGATCATTTGACTCCACTGTCCAGGGGGCCAACCTCCTCAGTTGTTCCCTTATGGGATTATTGAAGAAAACAAAAACCCTCATCGACAATGATATCACATGGTTCAACAACGACCTACTTTTCATAGGTCGTAAGTGCAATGAGTACTCAACAGCTGTGGCACGGCTAAGGCATAAAAAAAAAAATAGAAATTCTCGAAAGAATTCGGGAAGTACAAGCAACAGATCCGAATCCAGAAAACAAAGACTCTCTAGAACTGTTTGCACAAGAGCTTCAGATACTGGAAGATCAATTGCTTAGCTACATGATGTACAGATGGCAAGGCATCAAAATTAGAGGTAAACTGAGGAAATACCAGATAGAAGGGGACATGGATGCTCGTTTCTTCGCAATGGCCAAAGCTAGGAGGGGAAGAACCACAATTGAAGCCCTAATCAACCCCTTTAACAATGATGAACCATTAGTCATCTCTACTGCTGCTAGCATGAAGATAGCAAGAGACTTTTATAAAGACCTATTTACATAAAAAAAACTCCTCAATCCCTCTAGAGCAAAAAGAAAAGGAAATAAAAAAATTCCTAATACCATTAAACAAATCTATCAGGGATACTCAAAAAGAGGCACTGGAAATGCCAATAACAAAAGAGGAAATTTGGAAGGCCCTTATCCTCATGGAGGAGGAAAAGACGCCAGGTATCGACGGCCTCCCAAAGGAATTTTGGGAATCCATGTGGAGCACACTCTCCCCAGACCTAATGGAATATTACCACTCTGTTTGGGAATCCGAAGAAACGGGAGAGATAGTAAGTCAAGGGATTCTCACGCTGCTGTACAAAAAAGGTAACAAAATGAATATTAGAAATTACCGTCCGATTACTCTTCTCACTGTAGTATATAAGCTTATTGCCAAAGCACTAGTAGAACAGATGCTCAAGATTATTGGGGATATCATTCACCCAGCTCAAACAGGACTCATTCCAGGAGGTAACATTCAAGACAATATCCTCTTAATAAATGAACTCATCAAAGTGGTACGCCTGTCCAAACATAATGCAACTTTCATCTTCATTGACTTTGAAAAAGCATACAATCATGAAGACTGGTTCTTCCTGGACAAATGTTTAGAAAAAATGAACTTCGGCCCGTGTTTTAGAAGATGGGTCTCCATCATGCACCATAATGCAACCACCAGTGTTATGATTAATGGGAACTTGGCCCCCCCAATTGACCTATAGAGATCGGTCAGACAGGGCGACCCTTTAGCACCATTCCTTTTCATAATCATAATGGAGGCCCTAGCGGCCAATTTAAAGCAGCATAAGGACATTAAGAGAATTCAAGTGACATCCATCCCATGGGAAGCAATTCCCATCTGCTCACTGTTTGCAGACGACCTCTCCCTGATGGTAGATGCAACACGAGAAAACATGGAGGCAAGACGGGACTTAATGACTAAATTCTGTAGAATAGCTGACATGAAAGTTAATTGGGGGAAAAAAACGCTAGGATGGTGGATACATCATCAGGGGGTCATACCTCCAAAAAAGCCGAAGATAAAATGGCTCCCCCAAAATAAACCAATACGGGTGCTAGGTATCTTATTGTCCGCAGATGGAAAACCCAAAATCAATGATGAGATTATATTCCAAAGTGTTCAAACCAAATTGGAGTTATGGAAGAATAAACATACGTCGGTAATGGGTAGATCGTTAGTAATCAATAATGTAGTCCTAGCATCCATATGGTATAAATCAACAATCTGGGCTCTGGATAGCAAATGGACTAAATCTCTTCACCAACAACTCAGAGCCTTTTTATGGAGGGGAAATCATGAATATAAGAATGTCATTAGCAGAGTGGCTTGGTCCTCGGTCATCCAACCAGAGAGGTGTTGAGTTTGTAGAACCCTTTTCCTTGGTCTGGCTTCTTGCGAAACGAGAATACGGCCATACACATGGCATGGTTCAGGCCTGGGAAAGGGCTTTTAGGTAGAATAGTTGCGAATTGGAGGCCCCCCTGAAGGTCATCTGCTACTAGAATGAGGTCGATCCTGGATTTCGTGGGTTTATTTGATTGTCTTCTGGTAAAACAGGAGAAGGATTTCGTAGTTGGATTCAGCCTTCTAAAGGAGTCAAACAAGTTAAAAGAGTTGCATAAATTGGATATGATTTGTTCATCCCCTTCTATGTAGGAAGGGCACGGGGAAGGTATGTTACATCTATCTAGGTTTCGGTCCGGTGCTGCGTTGAAATCTCCAGCCATTATCATTGGGATGCCAACCGGAAGGCGGGGTAGGAGGGAGTAAAAAAAAAACTGGCGTTCTCCTACCTGATTTGGTCCATATACATTTAGTATACTGATCACTTCTAACTCTAACATTGTCAGTATGTATACCCACCATCCTTCCTGCTGATCTGCCTCCCAGTTCAGTATTTCGATTTTGGAGTCAGGAGGGATCCAAATAGCTACCCCTCCGCTGTCTGGTTTTGTAGCATGGGCCCGGTAAGCCGTGTGGGGCCAAACTTCCTTATGTGTGTGGTTATGAGAGGGTGTGTTCATGAGGTGTGTCTCTTGGATACACACCACGTCTGGCCACTCCTTACCTCCTACCCCTCTGATGAGATCAAGAATCGGTTGACGTTTGGCATGTTTAGTTGTTGCGAGACCGTTTACATTCGGAGACCTTAGGTCTAGGTCCGCATTAACTTTAATATATTTCCAACTTTTATCCTTGTTATACAGGAGATCAATCACATTAATATCCCCGGATTTATTGACCATCGCATACAACTTTTTCCCAGGGAACCGTATTCAAGAGCCCTCCCGTTTTGAGAGTCGCCTGTCGAATTAGTCTAAGGAGAAGAGTGGTGATGTTCTCCTCTGACCAGAACTGACTGGATTTAATTTTGAAAATTTGAAGGTTTTGTATTGCTTCTACATTCATCCATTTGATGGACGGTGTCTCAGTTAGTTTATATTTAATAAAAATATCATTTGTTGCTAAACTTTGGGGACCTGGTTGCAGTGTAAAGGAAATCCATACCCCCCCTGGAAAGTGATCCTTAATCTCATTGACTAAATTTGCTATCAACATAGATGTGTGGGTCCCTTGAAGGGAGACCTCCCCATATTGGGAAGATAGGGTCACATAGAACCCTGCTTCCCAATCCCCATTTTTCATTCTCACTGGGAGGAGGAGTATCCCAGGTTTAATCTGGGAGAACTGTTCTATTGGGTAGGAGAGAAGTACTCTGAGTTTTTGTCTCCTACTGGTAGTATCAAACTGAGGGGCATTTTTGGAAATATGTAGTGTCTGTGAAGGTTGGGTACTCTGTTGCGCTTGGGGCTCCACCTCTGTGGGGGAGGCAGTTTCTTCCTCTGCACGGTCCTGAGTTAGATCAATCGTGTCCATATTTGTCCACCTGGGAGAGATCCCCTCCTCGTTTGTCCCCCCCTCTGCATTACTTCCTTCCCCTGTTTCTTGAGATAGATGAAGTGGGTGGAGGACATCTTCCTCTAATAACGAGGATTTTTTTTTAGTAAGATCTTCTTGAGAGGATCCTATTTGTATAAAAAAAAATTCCCCTGTTATAAGGGAGACAATTTCTATCACATTTGGATGAGAGTTGGATGAAAGCGGGATATTGGTATCGGGATGCTCCATCACAGCTGCAGGCGTGTTATATAGGTTATCCTCTGCCTTTGTTAAGAGACCAATCTGGTGGCTGTTATCCGAAAGTGGGCTGTATGTATCCTCCTCAGCCTCTGCCTCTGTTAAGAGGCCAATCTGCTGACCGTTATCAGAAAGTGGGTTGTATACATCCTCCAACACCTCAATTGAGGAACCTATCTGTTTGCCGTAGTCAGAGGATGGCTTGTATGTATCTTCCTTTACTGCTGGGTGAGTCGACAGTGTCTGGCTTGCAGGGATGATAGTCTGCAGTTCTGAGCAATTGATTTAGTGAGATAGTCTGCCAGAGTAGTGTGTTGGACCAACTGTCGGTCGAATCCTTTTTTTTTCCTCTTTTTTTTCCTTTGTTTTTTCCCTTCAGCTTTTTTCTTTGGGGTAAGAGCCAAATTTTTTAATCTTTTGTGAGGACCTATTTTCTGTATTCTCAGTGATCCATCCCACTGTTTGCTTTGTATTACCTGTCTGAGCTGTTTTCCTTTTGTGATTCCAGGCTTTTTGTGCACCGTTTGATTAATCTTTCTTCTCGCCAACTCTTTAATCCTTCTGGTTCCCCTGATAATCCTAGTGTCCATTGTATAGTCCTGCTTTGTTAAGCTTCTGCAGACGTACTGAGTCTGGCCATCTTTCCCTGTTTTTTATTGTGGGTTGGAGGACAGCAGGGAGAGTTTTTGGGATACCGCATGAAGGAGTCTGTCGCATATCTCATACCAAACCAGACAAATTGGAGGGCTATTTTCAAACTGTCGCTGTTCGTGAGGAGAATCGAAATTTGATCTTGGATTTGTGACCAGTCAATATCGTGGATGGCAGGGAATTTAAATTTTAGATTAGCCAGGATCCACAGGACCATCCTATGAATGCTGGATTGTAGTTCAAACACTGAATCCACACTCTCTCGACTGGTTCCCATTACGGCGAAAGGAGAGGGAGCTACTGGTGCGATTTCGACTTCCATCAGGTCTGGTGCAAACACATCCTTAAGGTAATCAATATCCATGAGTTCTTCTACCTCCTTTTCTGTCTGCACTAAATCATTTTGGGAAGAACAGTCTGTCTGCTGATGCACTCGGTTTGTTTGATCAGCCTATAGTTCTTGTGGTATAACTTGGGATCGGTCCCGGGAATTTGAATCTGAAGTAGAGCAACAATGTTTTTTCCCAACAACTTTCCACTCCAAGTGACCCAGTTGTTTTTTCCTTTGTAAATATTCCTCCGGGGTGGGTCCCAGAGATTTCCCAGGCCCCGTGGAGGCTTCACCACTAATTCCCCCCTCCTTTTGAGTCAGTCTGTTTGGTGTTACTAGAGACTGATCTTTCTGCTGAGTGGGATGAATCAGCTGATTGTGCCGAGTGGATTGGTTTTGTTGCTTGCTCTGATTGTGATGTCTCGGGGAGCTCTGAGTCCCTTGTCTATTTTGGACGGTATGGTGGGGTTGAGACGAGTGGTGGAGCGGTTAGTGATTCATGAGGTGGGGTGGAACCCACTCAGCCGGGAGGCGCGGAGTCTTGCGCAGATCGCTTCTCCCCTCCCAATATCGTCCAATAGTTACCCCCATCGAATTAGGTTCGTCACTAAAAACCCACCCTTCGTATCCCGGTACCCCCGGAGTCCATCAGTGTGGTCTCAGCGGATCCTTGTTAAGTCTTTGCTCTGTGGAGATTGCGTATTGCGGATGCATTGGGCAAGCGAATTCAGTGCTTAAGTGACCATACGCTTTACACTTGAAGCACCAAGGCCTGAACTTATGGGCTGTATGAATTTGATATATTCTTTCTCCCATCTTATACGGAATAATATCATCCAGAGAGAATGGTTGTTCTTTTTGTAAATCGAGAGCCAGCATGAGGTAATCATCCCTTTTAGCCACGTGAGGAGGTAGAGGGTCGATGAAGTGGACAATTTTGAATTGTTGACCAAAATTATGCACAAAGGCTACTTGAACCTCGATTGGAATATGTCTCAACTCGACCCAATAGAAATCCCTCATTAACTGCTCTCTTTTCTCTTCTGGACTGATCTTCTTTGGCGTCCACGGATAAATCCTCACTTGGGAGGTGCCCCAAAAAAGTTTTTTCCACTCGTCCATTGTTTTTTTGTCTTTCTCAAACAGACAGAGGACTGTGAAAACTGTCAGGGAGAGAGGCTGGACTAAGAAAAATTCGGACACAACTTCCACACTCTCTTTCATCATTTCCAGTTTTTTACAGATCCATTTGATTTTATCATTTGTGGACCTATTAGCACCCTCGTTGAAGAAGATCCAATTACTTGCGTACTTTACATAGACCGCGTCTCTCTATGGTAATTTTTGTGTCGGGTGAGATTTCATAAGCGTTTTCCTTCCCCCCTGCTCTATTACTTTCTGTTCTGACGGTTGGAGGAAAAGAGTTATGAAATATGTCCTTGCTGAGGAGAGATCTCTGAGGAGGATTTTTAGTTCCTCTGTTGGGGCACCTAGAGGATCTATACCGGACCTACTCACATTTAGCGTCTTAGTCTGGAGGGTTGACCTGACTCTTTGTGCCCACGTTTCCCCTGGAGGGGCATTCAAACTCTCTGCATTGTTCTCTGTGTTGTTCTGATGAAACACTTTGACCTTGGTGAATTGTTCCAGCCATTTCTCTTCCTCCGTTAGGACCTCTCCCTGGTCTTGGTCACTCATTAATCTATCCTCTCGGATCTTCTCTTTTCCTTGTGCTTTCCCTACCGACTGTTCCTCCTCCTTGGAAGGAGGTGTTTGGGACGATGAGCTATTGTGATCTGGATGAGCGGGTGAATGTTCTTTCTGCTGTTTGAGATCAGTGCCTCTTTCCTTGTTTTGGGAAGGAGATTTCTGACTTCCTTGGCTCGTGAGTGGTGGAAACTGGGACATTTGAGTCCCCTGATCTGGGACCCACTGTGCCGCTTTGGAGGACGAAACTTGGGATAGTCATTTCGTAGCGTTTCTGGATTTTCATACGTTACCATTCTGATTAGGGATCGATAATGGCCTCTGTTGTGAAGGGAGAGATGATGAGGGTCTGGCATATGGAAGTTGCCCCAACTGTCTGAACAAGTGGTGACGCATTGCTCCCTGATAAAACAGGAGGGAGTCCTGACCTTTCATTTTTTTTGCCGTCATCTTGAGCATTTTTGTTTGAGGGAGAGGTTGTGAAGAAGGGTGGAAGTATTAGTCCAAGAATGAGGGTAATGTTAGAAGCGGGTAGATTATTGAGAGAGCAAACGAGTTGTCACGGCGAGATGGGAGAAGGGACTATAAGGGATTGGGAAGAGGACAAAGAGGGGATGGTTGACAGGGGACAGTGACTGTGTATAAGCAGTGTTAAGAGTGGGTAGATTATGTGGAGAGCATAGGAGATGTCACCTCGAGATATCACATCGAGATGGGAGGAGGGACTATAAAGGTTTGGGGGGCAGGCAATGAGAAAGTGGTTGACAGAGGACACTGACTGGTTTGGTGTGGATGAGGTGGGGATGGGGATGAGAAGGGTAAACTGTGGGTATGTGTAAGGTGACAAGAACAAAAGGGAGGGTTGACGAAGGGAGATGGTGGAGGTGGGAAGTAGGGTCGGTGGGGAATGGGAGTGACAATGGTTGTACGCCAGGGAAGAAATAGATATGAATGGGTTCCGGAAGCCAAGGGATGAATGCGTATAAGGAGTGGAGGATGTGGGCGTGTAAGGGGAGATGTGAGGAGAGAGGGAGGAAGTTGAGAAGGAGGAAATTGACTGTAGATATGTGAGTGGTGGAAAGACTAGGGGGAGGGTTGACGAGGGGAGGTGGTGGGGGTGAGGGGTAAGGTCTGTGAGGAGCGATAATGAAGATGATTGTACGCCAGGGAGGAGATGGATGTGAATGGGTTTCGGCGGCCAGGGGATGGAAGGGGTAGGAATGTGTAGGGAGACGTAGGGGGGAAGGGAGGGGGGGAGCTTGGCAGTAGATGTCTGGGTGAATAGGGTAAAATGGGGGGGAAAGTCAAAAGATGACGCCAGATCAGCTTTCTTCCATTGTTATAAGGCCCACTGTCTCCTGTGACTTCAGTACGTATTGAGTGATGACCTCCACAAATTTCCTTGCCTCCGGACTTTGCTTAGTGTAGATCTGATACGTGATTACTTCCTGAATGCCTCCTGTCCGAAATGAGTGTAGATCTGATACTTATTTACTACGAGATTGAGTAGCCTCTAGCTAGGACAGACTCCAGTTAGTTCCTTTGATTCCAGTAAATATTTCCGCAACAACTGACTGGGAACGCCCTGTTTAGAAAGGGGTGGTGGAAAGAGGGGGGGGGAACGGTGAAAAAATCGAGGAGGGCGATGATTCAGTGGGGATGGGACGCACGCACCTTCTTCGATTCTCCGTTTGTTGACGCCGCTTGTTTTTCCTTCTGGTGCCAGTATCTTTAACTCGCATGGTTACAATGTAGATACAATGTAGATTGCCTTTCGTCTTCTGCCTCCCTCCTGGGGCGATAAGAAAACCAGGATGAAGATTCCTCTAAATTTGTTGACGTCCTATTCTCCTGCTATCCCAAAACTCCCTTTACCCTGTTACTGGGTTTTGGGATAGCAGGAGAATAGGACGTCATCATCCTGGTTTTCTTATCGCCTCAGGAGGGAGGCAGAAGACAAAAGGCAATCTACATTGTATCTTCATTGTAACCACGCGAGTTATAGATACTCCATTGGTGGCGAGGGTAGGATTTGGATTGTTAGTGGTTCTTGTTTTTGTCCTTCCTTCTTTTGGTTTTTTAAATGGAGGGTGAAAATCGGAAGCATGGTTTGGAAGAAATTTTGGGTGGAGGGCATAACCACCTCTTTCAACGTAGCTGGATGCTGGGGCAGTGACCCTGTAACCCGGTAGGGGGGTTGGCAGCTAAGGAAGTTGTCGAGGGAGGAAGACACTTCCTGTCCGTCTGAAGACAGTTACTTCGGTGTTGGGGCAGTTTGTGTTGCCTTGTAACCCTAGCAAGGGGGGTGTGAGAACTGGCAACTTCTGGTACGAGGACTGAACGCTTGAGTGGTTGTTGCTCGCCTGTAGTGAGGGTCTGATTTGGACTGGTGGAGGTTTCAACTCTGATTTTCGTTTCTCCATTTTTTCTAAATCTCTTGGAATTGCTCTTATTTTTTCAAAAAAAGAGGTGAGTGGGATAAGTAGATAATGGGATTTCAGGCGTCCTATTAGTGAAGGGGCTAGCTAGTAGGATGGAAATAGGGTATAGCAGCAGTGGAGATGGTGGCTCTGCTGCAGTAAGTCTTGCCGGAGGGAGGAAAGAGGATTGATGGGGGTATCTGAGTTTGTCTTCTGAATTGTGCATATGTTTTTGTTTCTTAGTAAAAACAGAGAATGCTTTAGGATGCTGGGGACTTCTAGCAACTCGCTTTAGGCTGTTTAATACTGGTGCATTCATGGATCTGAGGTTGTTCGATGCCAGAACGACGCTGGCTGGTGCTGGGGTGTTGCCCTGTAACCTGCTGCTTGCAGGAGCGTGAGGCCTGGTAGAGAGATCTGGGGATGCTTTGGGGGGGCATCCCAAGGGACAACCAAGGGTTGCTGTTGGGACGACGCTGGCTGGAGCTGGGGCGAGTCGTGTTGCTCTGTAACCTAGCCGGGTGGGGGTGTGAGGCCTGGGAGAGCTCGACAGGGAATAAGACAGTGTTGTACAGTTCTAGAGTGTTTTGTTTGGGAGTCTAGGGATTCTAAGCATTCGACCTCTCCTGAATTCTCTTGAGCTTCTTCCAAAAAGAAAAGATGGTGGGTTATCACGCGTCCTACCAGTGAGGGGGCTAGCTGGTAGGATGGGAGTATGGTATAGCAGCAGCAGAGATGGTGGCTCCGCTGCAGTCAGTCTTGCCGGAGTGAGGAAATCTTCTGAGCCATTTCTGAATTTTGCTTAATCATGAAGTTGTCGTAGACATGTCTGAAGGAGCTCCAAATTCTCTGAGCCAAAGCCGGGTAATGGCCCCGGTATCTCAATTTTCCAAACTCCATTCTTAGGCCAACTAGTTTTTTCTAGTAGGTTCCTAGTCCCATTTTCATGAAATTTTCTGATGAGTCTTCTGAACGTGCTCGTTATGGGACGCTGGGCCCAGTTCCCAGTTTGTGTCAATTTGTGAGGATATGGCTGTATCTTCTTTTTTTTTTTTCTTTTTTTTTTTTTTTGAGAAAACCCGTCCCCTCAGGTGATCATGGTGCTGGTAAGAGCAGTCACCACTACCACCTGGGGCGAGGCTCCATCTATTGGTGGGGAGCGTCACCTRCTGGAAAACGGGTCCARCGTCCCRTGTACARRCTGCAATCAGAATAACATCAGAACACAATGGAGAGGGTTCCTGCCAGCATTGATTACCCTGGGTTCCAGGGGATTGACTGAGCAGGGTGCCGTCCTCAATCTGCCATCCGTAATCTATCCTGGCGGGGTCCTAGATACCGACTGCCCTCACACAGGTACGCTCATCCTTCTCAGACCCGGACCCACCTTCCATCCAGATCCTGAAGTAGTAAGTCTTTATTGCAGAGTGACTGGCTGTTAGCTAAACCAGGACATGGACAGGCAATGGCAGGGGAAGGGGGGGGAGGGGGGGGGGGGGAACTCTTCACCTTGTACAAGGCGCCAGATGTCTGCTACTATTTACTAGCTCCTCTATGGGACGCTGGACCCGGTTTCCAGCAGGTGCTGCTCCCCACCAATAGATGGAGCTTGTATTAAGAAAAAAAAAGAAAAAAAAACAGAACAACAGAACAGTGTGCACTGCGGGCTATTTCAAGGAAGCCTCAGACTATTGTCAATGAATACGGCCCGTGTGCCCACTCACACGCAGACGTCTCCACTGCCACAGCCATGGTCAGCGAATCATACCCTGACATCTGACACCCCGCCTGGAGCAGACACCATCTGTGAGAAGAGCACTTTCTTTTCATTTTTAGCGGTTTTCTCTTCATTTGTTTGGTCATGAAATGTTTTTTTGCGTTTATTTTCCTTATTTCACGCTGCCACCCACCTGTCCCCCACCCGTCCCACACCCGTCACGGTAATCCACATACATGGTTACATGTTGTGGGATCTCCCTCCTGCTCTCCAGAATAGAAGGGGCATATCCTCTTTGTACAAAACAATAATCAACTCATTTTTGTGTCTGTACTAAAGTTACTTGTTTATTATATCAAAACATGTTTTTTGTTATAATAAAAAATAATTATTTTATTACTTAATAATAGTAGCCATACTAACGTGCAACTCCCCACCAGTACATGGAGCCTCGGATGATGACATGTCAGGCCTGCAACAACAGGGTGGCCCTACTGTTCTAGCCTGACAAAGAAGGCCTCTTGTTTTTCTTTCTTTTTTTTCAGGAAACATCACAGCGCAAGATTTTCCATTCCAACGATGATAAGAGCATCCTCAAAATTAAAATTTTGCGTTGGTAGATATAGTGCCAGTCTATTGGTTGAAAGCATCCAGTGCTGGAGACCAGGCCCAGCATCCCAAAGATACGAGCAAGAAGATGCGCTGGAAACAGGGTCCATCATCCGCACATTAATAACACTGCAGATATGAGGGAACAGTCCCAAGTTTTTTCTCTAATACCACCAGTACGTTTCACGGGCAAATTTCTGAGACGCGGCCGTGGATGTGCCGGATACTTTGGGATGTACCGGCCCACCTCACTCACGGTGGACAATACATCCAGGCACAACTGTAGGGTGCATGGCCCCACTTTGCCTGGACGAAAAACGCGCCGCTTGGCAGGCCGCACGATGCGACATGTGGCACGGCAGGTCGTGGAAATTTGGCTGGGAAAAGTACTGGTGGACCGTGGTGGTTTAAACTATCAGTGCACCAAAGGGCATTCTCACCATTGCGCCAGAGGCCGTGTTTTCAATGTACTTGCCTCCCTGCAGCGGGTCCGACATGCAATCTATGGGAAAACGCGTTTTAGGTGAAAAACCCCTGCGGCACACTCAATTGTAGTAATATCAGTAACTACAACAAGAATAACAATAATAATGATCATAATAACAACTATTAACAAGAATATAGGATTGGGATCTGGAATGTTGAGAGGGATAGATGGAGCCAACACAAAATTCATATAGAAGGGCACATGCTCAAGTGCCCAGGTGTATTCTTTCTTAATAGGCTATGTGGTTCACGCAGATTTTACGGGACTACTCTATGATTAATCCTAAAGGCTAGTGGAGCCAGCAATGGCTGGTGCAGACAAAGCCAGAGCACAATGATAAGAAGAAAACAACTGTGTGTGCATCAAGAGAGAGAGAGAGAGAGAGAGAGAGAGAGAGAGAGAGAGAGAGAGAGAGAGAGAGAGAGAGAGAGAGAGAGAGAGAATCACACATTTGATCAGACAACATCAGATGATGGGTCCGACAAAGGTAGGTGGTTTCGTGGGTGGATGCTACTCTCGCTCCCAACTTCCGACACAATCTTTTGTGGATAAATTGCGATAAAATGGAAACAGACCACCGATTAATGTCTGATGCGAAATGGATCGGGATCAGGTTTAACCACGGAAGGGAGATTGTGAGTCACTGGCCTGACGTGTCAGTGCTGATGCGAAGTTAAAACTGCGTAGTACAAAAGAGGAAAGAAATTCCCCTTGTCCTCTACACCCAGCACTGCTTCTTCGTGTCTGAATATCTTCTCTGTTTTACGGTTTTTTTACCTTCTTTTTTTTTGTGTGTGTGTGCGTGTGTTGCTTTCATCTTCTTTCTTTCTTTCTTTCTTTCTTTCTCTCTGTCACTCTCCTTGATCCAACTTTTCAGCCTGTAGACCTGACATTTTAAGCGGAAAAAAAAAAAAAGATCGAACTTTTCTGTGTTTCATCGTCTTTTTTCACGTCTAGAGAACCCCACTCCCTTCCCCATCATGACCGCCGTCCCCCCAAGCCATGTCATCGTATTTTTGCCATAGCCCTCGTCTGTTGTTTATTTGCCAGACTTCAAACAATTTCAACCTTCATCACTTATGCAAGCATGAATCCAATCATTATTGACAGGAAACTCCCCACCAAACGTGTATTGGAGTATCACACTCGCACACTTGATGAAAACGACAAAAAGTTATGTCCACTTGGCGCCTGACTGTCCTGAGCCGCCTGCAATAAACAGGACCGAAAACAGGATAGTATCGGGTCAGAACACACTGGCTCTGACTGTGCTTAGACCTTTTTCTTTCCTTTGCCGTGATCAAAATACCACTTCTGCTCCTTCCTGTCATTCCCCAAACCTTATGAGCGAAAACTAAACCCTAAACCTGACAGACAGCAAGAGCCACGGACCCGGAGACGATGAACTGTAATGATGTATCTGAGACGCTAGACCCGGTTTCCAGCAGGTGTCGCTCCCAACCAATAGATGGAGCAGCCGACAGCCAAGACCTCAATTCCGGGGGTTCTCTCACCACGGCTTGGATAGAGGGCTTGCAAAAGGGCTTTTCCCTGTGGCTCAGTGGTTAGGGCACCGGTTGTCAATTCTCATTGTGGTTTGAGGTTGCGGGCTCAAGACTCGGCACCTCTGCGCAGAGTTTACATAATGCACGGTCACTTGCATACCCCCTTGGGCTGATGCAGGTAAGCTGTTAACATGAGTTCACAATTAAACATTGTGGAGATTCAGCAGCAACTGGCTGGGGGGGGGG
>BFEA01000341.1:1403015-1424306 GCA_003427395.1 Chara braunii
TGAGACGGGGGAGGAACAAGTCCTCAATAGAGACTATAAGTTGAAATTTAATGACTGGACCCTGGTGGACCCGTCAATTCCCCTTCGCCCCGCCCAAGAGTTCCCACGTCTTTTCCCAGTGCCCCAGAACGCTCTGGTTCCAATGTCCTGGTATGGAAGAGATTCACTGGAATGATGCTCCTACCCAAGAGCTCCAGTGTCTTCACCAATTACCCCAGTTCGTTCTGGTTCCAAGGTTCACTTGAATATTGTCTCGTCACCCAGACCTGCACTCCTGGTTTGCTGTTGAATAGGCTAGATAAGAAAGATAACTTCTGGCCCCCCTTTTTGGGTGAAGAGGTCAACTTCAACTACAGCAGATCTGGCATTTTCAGGATAATCCTAGTAGGAGGTGAACATACTCAGTACAGTCATTGCAGGGATTGGCCTACAATACCTTCCCAAATTGTGAGGGACGCTGGACCCGTTTTCCAGCAGGTGCTGCTCCCCACAAATAGATGGAGCCCCCTAGAGTTTGCTAGGGTAGCCTGCTCTTATCAGCTACCCTGAGCATTTACTCAGGGCATTCTTTTTGGTATAAAAATAAAATAAAATAAAATAAATTGTGGAGATGCAGACTAGGGTTGTGGGCGGTTGATCACGTGGTATTGGTTACCTTAGGGCTCGGCTCTGGGGGGGCACGGGTTTTAGGTGGGATTTGATCGGGGACTCTGTTTGGGGGAGAGGATTACTTACCGAGGCCACTCTCCAAGCTGCAAAGGAAACCGCTGCACTGCGCACCGCTGGACAACGACTTGGTCTAGGCACATTTGCCGTAAGCCTACTGCGGACGGAAACTGGAGATGCTCTATGTTGGAATAACGTCTGCCATAATTCAAAGAATAGCCAGAGGGATCTGATGATGATAAAGCTAGGATCTCTCTAAAAAACAGAAAACAACTTAGGGTTCACCTATGGGACTGGTAGTTGCATGCTTACCCCTAGTGCTCAAAGTGTCCGGTACGACGTCGCTCGTTCGATAGTGCTTCAATCAGGGCTGGGGAGGGAGGTGAGAACCTGCTTAGCCTTGATGCCTATAACCGCGGTTCGGTCAAAGATCACTAGAATGGGTGATGATCCTGGCTATACTCAAGTAGGATAAAAAAAAAAAAAAAAAAAAAAAAAGGATCTTGGGAGTAGGGATGCACCGGGGATCGTGATGACAAGGGTGGGAGGATGTCTCATAGGGGACAGGTTCGGCAATACATCGAAATGATCAAATGGTCACGTGCTGGAAGGCCTGTCATATGCCTAGTAGCCAGCTTTTACAACAGCCTGGACTTTTATTATAAAAAAACAACAACGGAACCTGATACCTAGGAAGATTTTCATGACCACCTCCTAAACACTGGGCATGCCGAAGAGCGAGATAGCAGCGCTAGCGCTAGCGCCCTGACGCCGGCGGACCGGCAAGGCCCGGTCCTTCCGGCTGGACTGGCGCCTGGGGAGAGGACCTCCCCGGCCGCTAGGCCTGTGCGCACGCCCGGCAGACGCGCGTGGATTCTTGATTGGCCACGTGGCTGCTGCTGTTGGTGATGAACGACCGTGACGCGCGGGCAGGGGTAGCGCCAGCCGTGAGATTGATGACGAGACGCCCAGGGGCGCAGCTATCTGGGTTTGCGATGGAGTTGGTGGGGGAACTACAACATGGAGACACACCCTTTGACACTGATGACGGCATCTGGCATGGAGAGGACGGTGAGATGGATGAGGAGGACGTGGTCAGCTATTATGCAAATATTTGCGCAGTCTGCGGGGATGGGGAAATCGAATTGGAGAGGAGCCGGGAAACTGCCGCGGCGCCACTGTGGAACAGAGATGAGCATAGGGGGGAGGCTGGTGGGTGGTGGGGAGACCTGAGGAGTGATGATGAGAGTGCTGATGCTGGCAGGTGGTGGGAGACCTGATGATTGATGATGAGAGTGTTGGTGCTGACGTCGACTATCATCCGCTTCAGGGTATGGGAGACCAGGCAGGAGTGTGGGGGGCAAGACAGTGGGAGGTCGAGGTGAAGCAAATGGCAGTGGCGGCGGCAGTGGGGAAAACAACAGTAATAACAGGTACAGCTACAGCGACGACAGAGACAATAACAACAACAATGGCAAAGACAACACCAATAATACTCAGGGCTGGCGCTGCGTATGTCATTCCTTGATCAATTTCTCCTTGAAATTTGGAGGGGAATGGGACCATTGGGTCCGGTTGTTAACTGGGTGGGACAAAATTTATCCCGGACGTAGAATATCAGGTAGACTTTGCTGTTAGCCGGAGCTGGGGGCATGGGTTGAGGGTATGTCTGATTGGACTTTGGTTTCTGAAAGACTTCTAGACCCTCTTGTTCTGATCCGGTACGTCATCTTGGGCCTTCGGGCCAGTGGATGTTTCTAGATCGGTTTTGTTCCTTCGTTTCTTTTGCTCAATCTGGCTTGGCCGGTGCGGCGGCACCCGTTCTGGGCCCGGGTGGAGCCCGTTGTTGGACTCCCCGGTCACGGTCCTGATTTGATCTGGTTCGACATTTTCTGAGTACGGTTCTCCAGCGGGCCGTGGTTGACGGGTTGATCCCCTTACCTTTGTCTTCAGTGTCAGGTGTCTGGTGAAGTCCTTGTTCACTTCGCTTGCTCTCTTCATATATAGGGACTTCGATATGTCAACTGTGGTCCATCGTGACATGTGACCCTTGATGATTCCGGCCCGGCACCGGATGAAACGCGTAGGGTCGTCCCCGGAGGAGTTCACCATGGGTTTTGACGACTATTGGACATGACGTCCACTTTCGGGTCGAGCTCATTAGGCTGGATTTATTGTTAATTTTAAGCCTATCATATTACATTCGGGAGACTTGACGTGTCTATTTCCCTCTCTCTTTCTCTTTGCCTTTCGCTTTGACTTCTTGTCTTCTTGTCTTCTTGTCTTCTTGTCTTCTATGGCTGCTGCGCCTTTCCTTTCTCTTTTCCATGGAGTCGCTCGGATTGACCTCTGGATTGTCACGTTTGTGTTGTATCGTTAGGCCTTAGGACAGTTCGACTGTATTGCTGGTATAGGCTTTCGGGTCGTTGCTTGTATTGGCTTTCCATGTATCGTGTGCATAATGTGCCAACCAAGAGGTTGATTAAACCTAGGGAGACCGCTCTAGGGTTTGATATCCCTCTCCCGGTGCGCTTAGACGAGAGCGAGAGGACGCCGACTAGGTATGCAGGAACGTGGCTAGCCGAAGATATATTTCTGTGGACAGTGATCTTAGAGAATAGGGCAACGTGCACTGGCCGACAGATCGAGGTTATAGGTCATCTTATATTCGTCAGGTCGCAAGACCTCGAGATAGGACTAACGCTTGTTGGCGTTAGTAGAACCTGGTGGAAGTACGAAGCCTTAGTGAGATCTATTGTGAGTCGGCGATTGACCAGTTTGGTAAGAGATAGTCAGTCCATTCTCCACATCGTATTTGGACCCCCTAAGCCAAACCTCTACCCTGTAGAGGGTTGGAGGTGGTCCCTGCCTACGTTCGTAATAGACCAGGCGTATAGGGGGGTCGACAACCTGAGCAGAGCGGTTAACGATACGCTATACGCTCTCGGATTGGGATTAGCGCCTCGGTTTAAGGAGGCGTACTTCGCCATCTATGCGAGGTGGGGACGATTCGACTACGAGACGGTGAGAGGACTGGTCGACGTGACCTGTTGGGTGGATTGCCTGAGGCCAGCAAATTTAATTGCATATTGTCGAGGCGCGTAGAGGACAAGTACTCTGGGCTAGAGGAGTTGAGGTATCTGTACGAGGGCAGAGGTATGCCGAGTCGAGCATCCGTGGGAGTTATGTGAGTAGACAATTAGTGCATGAAGGTTTTACGGTGACGATTCTACTCAGAGCGCGCATAGAGGAAGATCTGGCGGAACGAGAATGTCTGCGGCAGGCCAGGGAGTTCATTCGCGAGCACCGAGCAGGAGTCCTTACGTGCGTAACCTTTCAAACGAAGGTGACATACGAAGTGATGGTATGGTTGGCGGGGTAATTGCGAGCGGACTTGTTTTTTTATGAGACGGTAGGGGGGACAAGGAGAAGAGTATAAGTCGGTACTCCGGTTGGTATGACGGGAGCGCGGACTATAATATAAAAGGGGCCTGCAGAGTCAAAGAAAAATGCAAAGTCGAGAATGGAAGATGAAGATGAGAGGGTGAAGATGGTGAAGGAATATATTATAGAACCGGTGTTAAAACAGATTAAGGAATTGGGCAATAAGATTCGAGAGTGTGGAACCTGCAAGAGCAAGAGCAAACTGCTTAGAATAGAAGTCGCGACGAAAGGGCAGAAAAGTGTCTTTAGAAAAGATAGAGAACTTATTTAGAGGTGGAGACTTGAATACCTGGAAAGCGTGAAGGCGAGAAACTTCGGCGCGAAAAATCAAAAGATTATGTTCAAATTGACAACAAGTAACATTAACTCAATTGACATTAACATAATAAGGATATTCTTTCTATTTGGATGGAGAGGGATTCGAACCCCCGATATTTTGTAATATGTCAGTTTTCAAGACTGATACCTTCAACCACTCAGACATCCATACAAAGCAAAGACGCCCCTTGTACCTTTCTTTCCACTCCATGGATCTGCGTAAGCAAGTGACCAACAAGCAGGTCGATGAGGACGCGATTTTTGCCTTGAAGCAGGAGATCAACGAGATGAAGCAGACGACTCATTCGAAGTTGGATCTGGCGAAAGAGGTAAGGGAACTTAGGAGGAAGATCAACCTTCTTCGGGGTCGTAACGAACAGGTTATAACGGAGGCTAATCAGTGGAAAGATGAAGCACTCAGGTCGTGGAATAAAAGGGGGAGTGTCGTTATGAACACTCCTATGGGTCCGACACGTGGCACGCCCAAGCCACGATGAACAGACAATATGTGCGATGTCGACAGGTGGAGAGATGAATATCGTAACCTTCGGAACTTGCACCACCTGGTTATGAAACGCATGGAAGTTGAGTTGCAAGTCAAGAAGTTAGAGGAAAAGATGAGAAAGTAACGGCGAGTGGAGAAATGGGTGGAGGTACTAACCTCAAGGATCGTATGGAGGAAGTGGCCTTGCAATCAACATGCAAGGGTGTTAAAGCTACACCTGGTAGGTTCAGAGACAAATCCTCGGCTGTAGGTACGTCACATGCTGCAACGGACGCCGACGCCAATAATTAGGAGGAGTTCATTGCTGGAGAGAAGAAGAAACGGGAATTGTTAAGGGAGCTGGTTTGGAACATTTGTGTAAGGACGTGGGAATCAAACTCGGAAAATTCGAGGAGACTATCTGTGAGTTTGCCGAATATCTTGCCAAAGTCAGATTTGGGGCTTCTTCGAGTGGCGAGGAGGCGGCGAAAAAGGTTTGTTCCATCGTGGAGGTGAAAGATGACTCCTCCAAGGATACAAGGAATGATGAGAAAGATGACGAACAGTCTGTCGAATTATAGGGTGTTGTCCCGGACGTAGCAAAGCTTTGGTGACTCGCGATTGAATGTAAGACGAGAAGGCACCCTATTAGATGGTCTGCCTCGGCTTTGACTCTGTTGATGACTCTACCCGCTCTGCTATCACTTCGTCTTCTTCTTCCGCCCTTTTGGACTCCTCCTCTTTCTATCTTCGTGTTAAGGGTTTCAATGCTTTCTTCCGCCTGACTGTTATTGAGTTGATCTTGCGTGACGAGATCCTTTGGGCTACGAAGTTGAAGGGCTACCTGTCGGAGCTTTTGCAGAATGGATTTGATTTGGAATCCTGTGATGGACCTTTAGTTTGTCTTATTATCACCATGGTGTAGGCATATGAATGTCGGTTCTACCACTCGCTCTCTTCTGGTTCGATGAGGGGAGCATGTCTATCGGGCCACGAACTTGGGTGTGCTCGAAGGAGGTAGACGTAACCACCGTCTGTACACTCGGTTGAGGCGTGATCGCATAGGGCAATATATCGCTATTTCACTGTTCTGTTGCAATCTTGATGATGTTCTGTACATTGAAAGATATGTGAGTGGTCTCATTAATCCTTACCTTAACAGTAGGGATACAGCGTGTAAGGGTCGACGACGCAGGTTGGGGTTGAAGGAACAATTACGTCGGAAGAAGCGTGATGAATTAGCTACTGATGGTATGGTATCTAGCACTCACTTGACCTTTCACTCCTCTGTCAGTGGTCCTACTGCTAGGCTTTCATCCATACTTGATATGTGCATGAGCAGGAACATTTCGCCTGTCACGGTTTCATGTGAGGGTGGAGACAAATTTGTTGAGAACCAGAAATTTGTTAAAAGACGGTATGGTTCATCTTTGGTTCGCCATGAGGATAACGTTGAGGTGTTGAAGAAGAGTAAAGGCCTGTTTAGGCCTGGCATGAGTTTTTCGATCATCACCATCGTTCCTTTCCTGACTAAGTCTTTGATTCTGAAACCGACACTGGCCAATTTTCTATCTATGCCTGTTTCTCGTTGTGAATTAGCTTGTTGGGACTTTCCTATGTTGATCCAAGCCTTCTCTGCCATCCGTGCCTTCTCTGAGAAGCAGAGTAGATACTCCCTAAGGCTCATCATTTTCGGTGCTATTAAGTGGAAGTTCGGTTTTAACATCGGAAGGAGGCTGACGATTCGTGTGTCCTACGATGCGACGCTAAGTAAGGCAGCTATATGGTCTACTTGTTCACGTGATGTATTGAACGTTGATGTTAACGTGGATTGGAAGAGAATGGTGGTTAGACGCATGCGTGTCGTGTAGCTCAAAAACAAGAGTGTGGGGGATCTTTTGTTCAATTTTCGCTTAGCTGCTCGAGAGGTGCAGCTTGATTGTGACTGTCACAGGTTGTCGGGGGAATTCCCCTGCATCGATGGTCATGTTTGCTTTCGTTTGAACTGTTGGGAGTTGACGCCTCCCTGACTGTGTAATAATAGGAACATTGTTTTCCCTTCGAAGGTTGATGTGGTCGCTCGTTTGGGGAGGCAAATTTTAGCCTCTATGCTTTCTTTGGACTTTGATGTTCCCGGTTTTCGCCGAGAAGATTTGGTTGGATGCATTACTCATGTAGATGACGGACATTCGGATTGCACTTAGGAGAACGTTAGTTTGTGGTTGGCGAAGTTGGAAGGGCTTATACGCGATTGATCATAACCCAGGCGACACTTTGGTTTGTTGCCCAGTATGCTACCAGGATAATATGGATAAGATATTTTGCCACAATCTGGGTTTTACATTACTTGAATTCCCTGAATCTTCCTTGTTAATGCAGGCTAAAGAGGAGTACTATCGGGAAGACCTGCAGAAGGTGGCACGTTGGGATATGAAAGGGCAATTTGGCGTTGCGTATGTCATTCCTAAACACATGTCGAAGATGTGCAGCGATGGAGGCATATTTGCCCTTCTTTCTTCAAATGTTGCATCAGGGCTGGTCATAAGGTTTCTCGTGCGGTCAATGCGATGGTGTGGGAACTACCGAACCGATCACATTTCAATCTAAAGTGTGTCGATCTTTTCGTGATTTTTTTGGATGAGATCAATAAGATTGTTAAGAAGGGTGAAACCTTGCTAACTGTTGTTTTTGACGTGAAGGAGATGTTTTGTAATCTCCCTCACGCCTCGATCATGAGAGCCTTGGAATGGGCTATTGACTACTGGGAAAGACGCAATGTGAGAAGGGTTCTCTTAAAGAAGCATGGGAAGGATGCTAAACTGTGAAAGGGTAAGCTGCAGGAAGGGTGGGACTCCATTGATCTTGTGGTTATCAAAAAGTTGGTTTCCTCTGAGTTGAAACATACTTTGATCAAAGTCAACGAGATGATCATACGACAGACGATCGGAATTCATATGGGAAAACCTTTGAGTCCCGCTATTACTTTCCTTCTCTGCGTCTTCTCTGGATTTTCCTTCCTTCCCAGCCTGGGAAGTGTTCGTCGTTTGGTGCATGGCGTCCGTCTCATCGATGACGTCTCTGTGTTTATTAAGTACGATACCCATGATGTGGCCTCACTTCAGGTTGCCTAGAGAATTCTGTCCGACTTTGAAAGTTGTTATGATGCGAATCTTGTGCTGGAATGTACCAGTGGATCTGATAGCTGGGACTTTCTCGACTGTTTGGTTCGAAAATTCGAATGGTCGGCTCCGGCGGTTGGGTCCATTATGCAGCGGTCCACAAGAACCAGCGATTTATTTTGGATGAAGGGATTCGTTTTCAGAATTTACAAAACAATTGTTCTTATGTGAGCAGACAACAGAAGATGGTTGTTGTGGGCTCCTTCCTACATCGGGCCAAAAGGTTCACTACTCTTCCTGTGACTATTGTCTCCTTCCTTTTCGCTCTAAAGGTTGAGTTGCGCATTTGGGGGTTCTTTTTGACAAATCCTTGATCAATTTCTCCTTGAAATTTGGAGGGGAATGGGACCATTGGGTCCGGTTGTTAACTGGATGGGACAAAATTTATTATGAACGTAGAATATCGAGTAGACTTTGCTGTTAGTAGGAGTTGGGGCCATGGGTTGAGGGTATGTCTAATTAAAATTTGGTTTTTGAAAGACTTCTAGACCTTCTTGTTCTGATCCGGTTGGTCATTTTGGGCCCTCGGGCCGGTGGATGTTTCTAAATCGGTTTTGTTCCTTCGTTTCCTTTGCTCGATCTGGTTTGGTCGGTGCGGCGGCACCCGTTCTGGGCCGGGGTGGGGCCCGTTGTTGGACTTCCCGGTCACGATCCTGATTTGATCTGGTTTGACATTTTCTGAGTACGGTCCTCCAGTGGGCCGTGGTTGACGGGTTGATCCCCTTACCTCTGTCTTCGGTGTCAGGTGTCTATTGAACTCCGTGTTCACTTCGCTTGCTCTCTTCATATATACGGACTTCGATACGTCAACTGTGCTCTATCGTGATATGTGACCCCTGATGATTCCGGTCGAGCGCCGGATGAAATGCGTAGGGTCGTCGCCGGAGGAGTTCGCCATGGGTTTTGACAACTATTGGACATGACGTCCACTTTCGGGTCGAGCTCATTAGGTTGGATTTATTGTTTATTTTATGCCTATCATATTACGTTCGGGAGACTTGATGTGTCTATTTCCCTCTCTCTTTTTCTTTGCCTTTCGCTTTGACTTCTTGTCTTATTGTCTTTTTGTCTTCTATGACTATTGCGCCTTTCCTTTCTCTTTTCCATGGAGTCTCTCGGATTGACCTCTGGATTGTCACGTTTGTGTTGTATCATTAGGCCTTAGGACCGTTCGACTGTATTGTTGGTATAGGTTTTCGTACCGCTGCTTGTATTGGCTTTGCATGTATCGTGTACATGATGTGCCAACCAAACGGTTGATTAACCTAGGGAGACCCCTCTAGGGTTTGATATCCCTCTCCCGGTACGCTTAGACGAGAGCGAGAGGACGCCGACTAGGTATGCAGGAACGTGGCTAGCCGACAATGTATTTTAGTCAATGGTAATCTTAGAAAAAAGGGCAACGAGCAGTGGCCGACAAATCGTGGTTTTAGGTCATCTTATATTCGACAGGTCTCAAGACCTCGAGATAGGACTAACACTTGTTGGCGTTAGTAGAACCTGGTGGAAGTACAAATCTTAGCGAGATCTATTGTGAGCCGGCGATTGGCCAGTCTGGTAAGAGATAGTCAGTTCCTAGTCCGCATCATATTTGGATCCCCTAAGCCAGACCTCTATCCTGTAGGGGGCTGGAGGTGGGCCCTGCCTACGTTTGTAATAGAGCAGGCGTATGGGGGAGTCGACAACCTGAGCAGAGCGGTTAACGATACGCTATACGCTCTCGAATTGGGATTAGCGCCTCAGTTTAAGGATGCCTACTTCGCCATCTGTGCGAGGTGGGGACGATTCGACTATGAAACGGTGAGACGACTAATCGACACGACCTGTTGGGTGGATTGCCTGAGGCCAGCAGATCTGATTGCATATTATCGAAGGCGCGTAGAGGACAGGTACTTCGGGCTAGAGGAGTTGAGGTATGTGTACGAGGACAGTTAGCAGAGGCAGGAGTTAGTATGAGTAGACAGTTAATTTATAAAGGTTTTAAGGTGACAGTTCTACTCAGAGCGCGCATCGAGGAAGATCTGACGGAACGAGAATGTCTGCAACAGGCCAGGGAGTTCATCCGCGAGCACCGAGCAGGAGTCCATACGTGCGTAGCCTTTCAAACGAAGGTGACATACGAAGAGATGGTATGGTCGCATTGGTCGGCAGGGTACTTGCACACGGAGTTCTTTGTTATGAGACGGTAGGGGAGGCAAGGAGAAGAGTATAAGTCAATACTCGGGTTGGTATGACAGGAGCACGAACTAGAATATAAAAGGGGTCTGCAGAGTCAGAGAAAGATACAAAGTCGAAAATGGAAGATGAAAATGAGAGGGTGAAGAGAGTGAAGGAACATATTATAGAACCGGTGTTAAAACGGGTTAAGAAATTGGGCAATAAGATTCGAGAGCGTGAAACCTGCAAGAGCAAGAGTAAACTGCTTAGAATAGATGTCGCGACGAAAGGGCTGGAAAGTGTCTTTAGGCAAGGTAGAGAACTTATTAAGAGGTGGAGACTTAAATTATCGGAAAGCGTATAGGCGAGAAATCTTCGGCGTGAATTATCAAGGCAATCGTCGGAAGTGACAGGGTGACCAAAGGAAACACCAAAAACTACAGAGCGAAAGGAAAAGGGAGATGCGGAGGAAATGCCCGAACAATGATAGGAGATGGTGAGTGGTACGACTCAATATTCCAATGACAAGTACTCCGTGCATTTGGTAGGAAAGATAAATGGGCCGGTAGCTTGTGTCGTGATGCAGGTAGACCACCTAGCGAGATTGAGCGTGATCGAGGAGGCAGAGTGTACTCGACAAGCGCGTAAGGAAGCGCGAGTGACCGCTCTCTAGGTAGGAGTAAAGGATAGTCATCTAATAAGATACGTTCTATGCATGTCACTGTTCGACGGGGGATCTTCGGTTCGATCGTGGCATGAGACCCCAAGCGAGACAGAAAAACTCTTAAAGAAAGAAATTAGGGAAGCAGGAGAATTAGCTAGAGTTATCGTAGATGGAGAGGTCCTCAGGACACTCTCGACACATAACCAGTACTGAAAGGAGTTGATTAAGACCTTGGAGGACATAGAGGACTTCTGAAATAACGACGACTTCGAAGCTTTCTACCTTGTCCTGGAGGCATCCATAGAGAGGATGTTAGTAGCGCTTGCCTTAACTGCTTTAAAATGCTAGGTGACCTACGAAAATTGAACAAGAGATGAGCCTATGGAGTGGACCACGTGAACATGAGAGTGAGAGAGTTGAGCGAAGTCTGAGCAAGATCGGGAAGAAAGAAATACTTCCGCATCAAGTGGTTAGGTACCAGGTGGCAGATAGCGGCTGGGAAAGGAACCAGTTTTATGTTATGATAGTGCGCTACATCGATTCGGACGTACACCACATTGGGATATACTTGCCGAGAGAGAGAGCGGAGTTCTGCACGTACACGAGGTGTTGGAGAATAGCAGCCTGGAAGCTGAGGGAAGAGAAGAAGAGATTAGATAAATTAGGAGAGCACGTCGAGACGACAGATGACATTTCAATTTTTGATATTTTGCCCAAGTCGCTGATCCCAGGAGGAGAACTTGAGCGAAATGGATGGGAGGCGATCGTAGATTTTGCTAGAACAGTCAGAGCAGACGATCGTCATAGGAAGGTGTTTGGAAGCCAGATGGGAGATGAGTGAGGAGAAAGTGATTTCAGACGAGGAATTAGAAGCTAGGAAGGAAAGATTTATGGTTGGGAATAGGCCGCCAGAAGCAAAGTTAAAAGTTGTTTGCACTTCCTTAAGTTCTCTAGGGAGACAAGAGATAGTGTCGTATGAAGTTGAGACGTACGAACAAGTGAAAAGAGGATGGGAAAAATCCATCTCTATATGATGACTGTCAGGTTCATCGATATTAACATAGATTGTTGTCCCTAGGAAAGAACGTTGTCTGGGGCACCCGGATAACAATCTTCGAGGGGCTTCCTAAGCCCTCGACACCTTGTCAGGTAATGGGAGAGGGGAATTGGAGAGTCGTAGTTGAATTCGTTCTACGGCACCTGAACTCTAATGGCAAGAGGAGGTGAGTATCCGCTAGCAGGGAACAACACAGTTTGACAAGGATTGAGCGACTTGGGAAGGAGAACATCGATTAACAGCCATTTCGTCAAAACGGACATAATACATTTTTTGAACGAAATCAAAACTGACTTTTTTTGCCAAAATCCGGTCGGATTTTTTTGCTCCTGGGGGTCCGCCGTTCTGGGACCCCCTACATTTATCTGGTCTACGGTTGAGACCAAATACAGATACATGTAGGGGGTCCGGCGTTCTGGGAACGCCGGACCCCCATGAGCAAAAAATTCCAACCGGATTTTGGCAAAAAAAGTCAGTTTTGATTTCATTCAAAAAATATAATATGTCCGTTTTGACGAAATGGTTGTTGATTGACCTGCGTCGACTCTTAAGTACTTGGACTCGTGAGGAGATACGTGCATTAGGCAGTGCGATTTATAGGAGGGTGAGGTGCCCTGGGACAGGAGTTAGTAGAGATCAGGAGAGGTGCAGCTTGTGTAGAATGCCAGGAAGGAGAACTCTACCTAGACATTGGAGTCTTAGGGATAGAAGGTGAGCGCGAGGTCCGATACGAGGGCGGTAGACTAAGAGTTATTTTGAGGGTTGTCCAGTATTAGATTTTTACACTTAGAGATTGGGAGAACCGAGATTCAACATAGGACCGGACTGCCAGTTCAACCATTAGGTATGGGCTGCCAGTTCAGACATCAGGTCCGGGCTGCCAGTTCAGACACTAGGTCCGGGCTGCCATATCAGACATTAGGTATGGGCTGCCTGTTCGAGTATTAGGAACGACGGACTCCTTACACAGATGACGATCTCGAAGAGGAAATAGAGTGTATGAAGTCGGAGACGATGGGGACGCATCCGACTATGGAGCACCAAACTAGCGCATATCGAGCGTCGCATGACCGCGCTTTGCGAGATTTCAAGGAGTGTATCAGGCAGAATGCTCCGCTGAGATGCATGGAGCAACCTGACGATGAAGAGCTCGAGGTGATGAGTGGTCCTATCATCGCCAAGCCAGATAGGGCTGCATCAATGATACGGATGGAAAATAAGACAGAGCCTCCTAGCTTTCGGCAAGAGATGAGCACCCGACGCTAGCCTACGTACGAGCGGAGAGGCGCCGTAGGGGATAGACGCAAAGACGACTGGAGAGATCAGTACGCCCGGGAACAGGCGTGGAGAAATAGAGATAGGCCTCCGGAGAGGAGCACACCACCTAGACGGATCTACGATCCGCAGACGGGCGAGGCATACACTCTCCCCTACGAGAGGAGAGATCGATCCATTATCTCGCACCAACCCTCGGAGTTAGACATTAGGCCGCCCATTTTCAAAGGATATAGTATCACCGAGTATCTCGAGAAGTGGGAGTTGCACGCATACCTCAGCCAATGGTCGAAGGATGAAATTATAGACAACTTCTTATTCAACTCGGACCCGAGTTTGAGACAGGTGATCAAAGAAGCACGACCAAAGGACAGGAGGTGGACTACCTACAAAGCTAACCTCTATGAACTCTTCAACCTGGAAAACATCAGGTACTTAGTCCGAGATGTGGAGTTGATGACCCAGGGCGAGGACGAGAGTGTCCAAGCCTTTGGGAAACGATTCCAGAAGATATTCGATGCCTTGATCGCAAATGGAAAGTTGTTGGAGGTCGAACGATGCACGATCTTCATCGGTCGACTGCCAAGGGGGAAGCTCCGAAGCAAATGGGAGTACTGAGAGAATTGCCTCATGACAAGTTAGATTTTGCGGCAGTTCTTAAGTTAGCAATGAAGGCCGAAGCAGACGATTATAAGGATCTAGTCTGGAGAGGGATGCGACGTCGGGACTTCTCTCTCTATTGAGAGCACGATACAGAGAGGTGTCTTGATTTTAACGATCAGCCTTGGGCGGATCGATGGTATTTGTTGGACGAAGTCTGACCACATCGGCCTAGGGACAGGGAGGCGATGATAGATGAGAGGAGAGAGATAAGGGAGATGATGAAGGGCCTAGTTAGGCAAATGACGAAGACGGGTGCCACGACCTACAGGGATAAGTAAGGGTCCCCATATTCATTGCGATGGGATCGCAAGAACATCGACCCTCGGCGGAACATGGAGGATAGAAACCCCCGCACACTCGCAGACTATCGTGTGAGAGAGAGAGATGACGACCCCTGGCGGCGTAGGGATGATGAGATCGATAGGGTTCGTCGTGGAGGCAAGTACCACTAGGCCGACGCTTTTAGCAGATGGGGATAGCTAGAGCAGTATCCACGCAGCCCCAGATATGATCGGAACGACAACGGATACCGGATCCCGAGTAATTTCAACCGGAGAGATCGAGATGATTCACGTGGTCGGTGGGATTCGGATGGAGACCGTTGGGATGGTTACCGTGGCAGTTACGAAAGAAACGAACGCGGAGGAAATCGACGGGATGACTCTCGTGGGCGCTATGAGCGGGGAGGATATCCTAGTTCATCTAGCAACCCAAAATCATCAGGCTATCCTAAGTCACATGGTCCTTCAAATCAGGACGCTAGAGCTACGAGAGGACCAACGGCTAGGGGTATAGAGGGCATACCTCCTGCTCCTAGGAACTCCTGCATCTACTGCAGGTCGGATGATCATGTGAAGAGAGATTGTCCAGATCTCAGGCGAGCCATAGACGAGGGACTTATCGTACTTGGTGACGGCAAGTACGTCAAATGGGCAAATGACATGGGCGACGTATCGATGTTCCCCTCGATAAAGGAGAACGTTGAAGCTAGGCGCGTGCGACCGAGTAAGGGAAAGGAGGCGGCAAAGAGTCAGAGCGTGCGGATGACTTTGTCCTTGGATGACAAGTCACCAACCACACTTATACGGGTTGCGGCAACCAAGTCCGCAAGGGGGTCTTCTTCCAAAAAGACTGATATCGACTATGTGATGGCAGAAAAGGATAGACAGAGCATCGAAGGAAAGGAGGTCATACTTTCGTCGCGGAAGCGCAGCGCAAGGAAGTTTGCAATGAAGATCTCTTTAGACGAGATCGATACGGTAGAGCCTCTTAGACGCGCACTTAGGCAGCCTATGCAGTGCTCTATACTTTAGTACTTGGCCACGTCTAGGCCAGCATGTGATGAACTTCAGATGATTACGCGGAAGACCCGAATCCCTCTAGGCGACGAGGTCCAGATGACTCCTAAACCAGAGGCGCCTACAGTGGCAGTGTCGGGAGTAAGCGTGAAAGACGAGCGCGTAGCGACATTATATTTGGATGGGATGGAGGGAGTGTCTCCTGACAAGTTCTACATTCTAGGAAGCGGGACAGTTGAGATTATTCTCAACGATGAGATAGTTCTCCAAGGAGTGATTGATAATGGCAGCAAAGCCATCATTATAGACAAGGAAATCGTCGTACGTTTAGGGTTGGACTTGGATAGGTCTTTCATATTCGAGATAGAGACGACTGGCGGAAGGAAGCATAAGATTTCCGGAGTTTGTCATAAGGTGGTCATCGAGGTCGAAGGGCTACGTACGACGATGCCCATCTTTGTTGTCAAGGACTGTAGCTCAGAGCTACTTCTAGGTCGGACATGGTTGAACCATGTTCACGCGATCACGATAGAGCGGTCGGATGAGAGTCAGATCCTCTCTATCAAGTGTCCCGACCGTGGCAGGATCATGATAGACTGTAGAGCCGAGATCCGAGGACCAGAGTGGCTCTGGTGGCTGCTGATGTACCTGGAGCACGCAAGTCGTCTTCTTTCGCTAGTCGTGCACTACGATTCCGTGAGAAGAAGTACGGGGCTTTACTTACAGAGGAAGAAAGGCGAATAATGGAAGTGGAAGACTCAGGGAGGCGTATGATCGTGGATGGGAGCTCTTATCCAAAGAGTAAGGATGAAAAGTTTGGAGGGATGATTTCTGTGTCTTTTTTAAGGGCACAGCCCCCTACGGAGGGCGACCGAAGAAACACAAGCGAGGAGCCGAGAAGGTAAAGTCGGCGGCAATCGCTCGGGAGCGACCGGCGCTAGAAGGGATATCTAAAGAAGAGATCACAAAAGAGATAAAGGAAAGGAAGAGGAAAGAACCACAACGCCTAACCAAAGAGAGAATATAGGAATGAACATCGGGGACGAGAATCTGATTGAGCAGGAGAAAGAGCAAGTTCTTGAAGTTCTCAAAACCTGCAACAAAGCGATAGCGTTTAGCGATGCCAAAAGAGGCAGAATCGATCCTGGGTACGCCGAACCTGCTAGGATTTATACAATTCCACATACGACGTGGAATGATGCAAGATGGAAGTACGCGCAAAAAAAAACCGAAGAGGTGATCACATTTTTAAAGGAGAAAACGGTCTCTTATGTGACCCAGCCATTAGATGGTGGTTTGCAAACAGATGGTTCTTCCTACGGAAGCAGAATGGGAAGATCCGGTGGATTCAAGATCTTCGAAAAGTGAATTCTGTCACCATCCACGATATTGGATCTATCCCCCACGCGGATCTGCTAGCGGAGAGAGCAGCAGGTAGATCGATATACTTTGTCTGCGATGCATTTTCTGGTTGTGACGAGATACCACTAGATCCTAGAGATATACATCTCACTGCCATGCACACGCCGCTGGGATTAGTCCAGATGATGGTGGTACCTATGGGATGGACTAACGGAGTTGCGGTATTCAAGCTATGGTAGTAGAGACCCGAAAGGTGAAAGGTTTGACACTAGGGAGGAGAAAGAGATGGTTTTTCGTATTTCGGAGACCGAGACGAATCCTTCGACCACATAATGATCACACTGGGTCTGTCCTTTCATGCCCGTATCCAAAAGGGACCCGGGTTCTACAAATTCAACACGAATCCTTCGACCACATAATGATCACACTGGGTCTGTCCTTTCATGCCCGTATCCAAAAGGGACCCGGGTTCTACAAATTCAACACGTCCCTCCTCCCCCTCACAAGGTTCAAAGACCTGGTCAATACATTCTGGTCATTTTGGCAAACCCAAAAGCCACTGGCGGGAGATAGGGTGGGGTGGCTCAGTGACGATATCGCATAGTTGAGAGAAAGAACCAAAACGTTATCCATCCAACATGCAAGAGACCGCAAAGCCATCCTCGACAGGCTCATGAGGGACCTTGAAGAATGGGATGAGCAGCTCATAGAGGACCCGATGCACCGCCTGTCACATGAAAAGCTCCAAGAAGCAAGAGACCACCTTCAAGCCTACTTAGAAGAGCAGGCGCATGGTTGAACGGTCCAAACATAAATTAAGCAGGCACACATGGAGTTCACAATGACGAAGTCCCTTAAAAAGCAAGGGTCGGGTCCAGGGCCAACACGGTTCATAGACTTAGACATCCGATTGATGAATCAACTCAGGCTGCAACTAGTGCCTAAACCATTGCAAACTACGCTGCTCAATACTACCGCGACCTCTCACCTCCCAGACACCTAACAAGTCCCCCCAAGACGTCCGCCATGCCAGGGAAACACTACTAGAATTTGTTAGCTCATACCTCATAAATGCACAAAAGAAAGGATTGGATAAACCCCTCTCTGCCCAGGACGTGTAGGAAGCCTTGCATAATATGGAAGATGTGAAAACCTTAGGGACTGACTCTTTCCCGAAGGAATTCTGGGTGCAGTTCCGGAACCTCCTCCAGGGTGACCTCATGGACTACATCACGACAATACAGACTGAGGGCTCATTTGGGGACATGATGGGGCAACGGGTCACTACACTCCTCTACAAAAATGAGACAACGAGGATATAAGAAACTACAGACCAATAACCGTCCTCCCCATGCCCTACAGGATGGTGGCTAAGGTACTGACCAACTACCTACCGCCACTAATAAATCCGTTGATTCACCTTGACCAGACATGATTTATTCCAACAAAAACAACCAAGACAACATCTTGTTGGTCAATGAGATCATTAGATACACTCTACAGAGAAAGGCCCTACCGACCATGCTATTCATCGATTTAGAGAAAGCGTACGATCATGTTGACTGAGATTTTTTAGACATGTGCCTGGTCAGGATGAATTTCGGCCCGATATTCTGCTGCTGGGTGAGCCTCCTCCACAGATCTCCTACCACAAATATTATGCTTAATGACCACCTCTCACCGCTGATTCACCTTCACAGACTGGGTACGCCAAGGGGACACCATAGCACCGCTCCTATTTGCAATAGTAATGGAGACCCTGCCTTCGTTAATTAGAGCCCACCCAGGGATCAACAAATTGCCCATCCCCGATATCCCCAACCACCTTATCCCAATGGCATCACTCTTCGTAGATGACCTCACGGTGCTCATACGAGCGGACCTTGATACCCTCCAAGCCCTTATGCAAGTTATACACCTATTTTCATTGGCAGCTGACATGAAAGTCTTAACAGGGGCTCTAAGACGGAAGGCTGGTGGCTCCACCCATACGGGGAGCCCCCGCCCATCCAGCCGACTGTGGGGTGGGTTCGAAAAGAAGATGCCATCAAAATTCTGTGAGGGAGATTGACTGCATTGGGACCTCCACAAGACCATGGGGATACACTGCTCAACATGGCAATGGATAGGTTGGCAAAATGGAAAGGGGCTACACACCTCACTGGTGGGACGGGCCCTAGCAATAAACAATGCAATTTTGGCGGCCATCTCGTATGAACTCGCCGCGTGGCTGCTCAAGCCCAAACAATATCGCAGATTGAGAAACGCACTCACAACATACCTCTGGAAGAACTCTGCCAAGGACTAGGGGTGTCTGCACTGACTCAGCTGGGAAACCCTCACCCAACCCAAATTCAAAGGGGGGCTGGGATTACTGGACCAGAAAGGGAAAACGATGCATTAATCTTTAAGGTCCTCATTAGGTTGCTGATTGGGAACGACATTCTGTGGGCTCCCTTGGCTTGCCTGCAAATCGCCAACCTGGGCCCGGAATCACCAACAATTAACAAGCGGCACCCCCTCCAGTGGCTGGCCAACAAGACAACAACCCTGCACAAGCGGCCAGACAGGATCTTCTTTTGGATCCCCTGTGGCCCCATATGCTCAGAGTATGGAGGACACGAGGCCCGCAACAGAAACAACCTCCCAACAGGTGGCATAATATCTGGAGACAGCCTTTCTATCGGCAACCCCTTTATCCGAGATGAGCACGACAACCCCTTCTCTTTAACAACGAACTCACCCTAACTCACTTCGGCAAAACATGGAGGTTTTACGGTGGTCAACCTGTGGGACATGGACAAAGGTGACTGGGCTATAACTGACCAGCTACAGCTCAAGCTCAAACATGCCAAAAACATGGAGATCAATACAACCAAGTTGAGGGACTCTCCCCCCCTAACTTGGCGGGCAGCTCTTACGAAGTTACGAAGGGTCCCTCAGTCCACCAAGATGACCGGGTGATTAGACACGCTGACTTGCCCACACCTGGTAGCAGTCGGCATGACATAAGGTGTGGATGGGCTCATTGCCCTCTGAAGGCACCATCGGCTACTGGGTCACAAGACCTAAGAACAACACCGCAAACGGCCTGAGCGATGGTCTCGGTGCAGTTCAGCACCTAGGCATTTGGAATGGGAGGTGCCAACAAATACACACTTACTTCTGGCTGTCTGATAATAGGCTGAAGAGGCATTCCCCCCTTAAGGTCTAAGTGGACTCGGCAAATGGATTAGGGGTGGGCTGCAGGCTCCTGGATTGAAGCAAGCACCAGCTCAAAAAGCAAAATGGTCATACAGAATGGGGTTAACGGCTTCTCAATTCCAGGCATAGGGCTAGGTCAAGACTTGCAGAGTATGCGAAAGGCATCACTTGCAGCCCCGAGGGATATAGTACCTCGAACGCCGGACGATTAATGACCAAAGCCCCCACTCACGGTATTGTAAAGTTGTTCTCAGGGACGCTGGACCCTGTTTCCAGTAGGTAGTGCTCCCCACCAATAGATGGAATTGTGTGGTGGGGGACCACCAGGAAGTCCTGTTTGTCTATGAGCCCACAATACCGCTTGCCAGATTACCCTTTGATCCGGGAGAATGGGAGTGGCCCAAACAAAAATCAATGCACATTTGCCACCAATCAACCAAACACTATCGCGCAGATGGGCGCGAGACTCGCCGATCGACCCACAGATAATGGAGAATTTGCCACTGGCCAAGTCCTCAATCTTGACGGCTCTCTTACCGCCGCCAGGATAGTGGAGTTGGGAAAGTGATTTGAGAAAAAAAGAAAAGAAAAGAAAAAAAAAGTTAGAAAGATTTGAGGGCGATGATGATAGTGGCAAAAGGAGGGAGATAACATTCGTCCAATCTTAAACCATGAGTACATTGATCCAATCTTAAACCACTAGTACATTGGTCCGATCTTAAACCACCAGTACCTGAGGGGGTCTTAGGCCCACGCTGACACGAATGAATACAGAACCGCACAGCGCACCAATTCATCAACCCCGTTAAGGCCTAAAATTGTGGTAGGTACTGGTGGCATCCACTGCATTTCATGTGTTGGTACACGATATTTTGAAGCATATGAGGGCAGCCATAGAGATCATATCAGCTCACCAGAGACATACTGGAACCAAGATACAAACAAATTGCATGGAGGAGCCTTGCACACGTAGGCATACACAACATAAGGTATGACAACAAACAAAGAACAACAAGCAAAGAACAAAACGCCGACAGTCGACCAGTGTCACTCAAGCACCATGTTCTTCGCCAACGTCAAAAGGTCAACGTTTATCCAATCAGTTATGACCAAACTTGCATAAATCCAGCCAAAGAACAAATAGATCCGCCATGGCAACAAAAAGACTGAAAAAGTGCACACACTTGGAGTGAGTATCCGCCCATCCACAGCGACACAAGCCAAAAACTTCCTGACCACATTCCTTGTATAAATCCAGCCAGAGAACCAACACATTCACCATGGCAACAATAAATGCACCCTCCCCCCCCCGCCTTCTTCCTCCCCCCCCATACAAAAACATACACAGGAGCGGGAGTGGATGGACAGCTTGATTAACTCCTAATGCTCATCTTCCTTCCAATCGGTGGAAAAACGGTTTTGTTCTGGTGATCTTTTCACACACACACACACGCACACACACACACACACATATACACACACACACACACACACACACACACACACACACACACACACAC
>BFEA01000341.1:1433738-1466851 GCA_003427395.1 Chara braunii
TAATTTGTTGTTCATGGGGAATTAATAATTATCGAATGTATACAGTACAGTCTTTACTAATAGGTGTTTTGTTTTCATATATGTAGACAAGATTATTATGGAATTTATGTTTCATGACTCTCAGGACCCACTAAATTTCGAAGACCCCTTTTCCCTTCCCTCCAATTGCAGCACTGGTGGGTGGGACTGTGACTTTTGTCTGGCAATCGAGGCCCTGGTTGCCAGCACGTGTTGCTCCCCACCAAGAGGGAGAAGGAGAGGACCAGACCTGAGTAACGGCCCCTGGTTATCCGCTAGAGAAGCAGGCTGCATTATACACCTGAGTTTCAAAAAAACAAAACAAAAAAGAGAACGGAAAGAGGGGGGGGCCCATTCAAGTAATCATCAACATGAATGAGAAAGACAGACAGATCCCACGTACTCGGTACTACCGCCTTCCCCCGAACATAGCGCATATTATGTGTTTCAAGCAAACTACATGACTACTAATGGATCCAGATTTCGCTCGATTACAAATAATAAAACAGAGGTGCCTACATGTATCGTGTTCGACTATTGCGGCTGTTCAAATAGAACCCGCATGCGTTGTATTCGAATAGAAAAGAACCTATGCGTTGTGTTTGTTTCCAGAGCGTACGCGATATGTTCGGGGGAAGACGGTAGTGGCTGCATAGCATCACCCAAAGTAGACCAAAAAACATGACAATTCTCATCACTTCACTGAGACGGCAGGCATTCATGCATTCATAAAGTTACCCTTCAACAGGAGTGAAACTGTGAAATCCCGCCATCCTGGACGCAAGAGGGGCGAAGGGCGAAACAACCGAAAGAGGCAATAGGGATACGCGAGTGGTGCCAAGGCCAGGTGGTTAATAGCGCTGCCAAAATTTGCAGGCTCCTGGTTTGCCCTTGCGGATGTGTGGCTGGCTGGGAACTGTCAGAGGTGGACAGATACATAGCTCCTGTGTCAAAAGGGGATCCGTTTCATTCATTACTTGGTAGCCGAATGTGAAAACAGCAGGTGTATCTTATCCTTGTGCAAAATGGCAACATACATTCACCATTTCCACATTTACAGAGAGAATGAGACCCTCTCTTCAGATGAACAACATACGAAACAGCCCCTGTCTCCCGCCGACCACACCCCAGGCCTATCAATCAACAAAACCGATTGGATTTACAGTCATTTACTATATATTGAATTTTATTTAGTCTGTGACTCTGCGGTTTCCCCTTCAAGACTTCTTTTGTGTACCCCACAGAGCCAGAGGGGTACTCACCCTTAAGTTTGATGTGGTCAGCGATATCAGTGACCCAGCTAATGCGCAGGCGCCTGCGTCACCGATCCTGTTGTGGCTGAGATCTAACGTCGTCAACTGCGGACAGGATAGTCTCAGTGCCCTCGCCAACGAATCTGCTCCATGGGCACCAATGTTGTTAAAACCTGCAGCAACAAAAAAACATAAAAGATAAAAAGCGCACAACTTCAGCAGTGTCAACACATAGTGGATTTCTTGCTGTGCAAGCCCCATCTGCTCTGGGGGGCAGCAGTCCGGTTACTTGTCACCGATCAAGGAGGCAGTTTGACTACAAGAAACAGACTAAGAAATAGGAGGCGACGAGGAGAGAGAAAGGGGTAGGGGCAAGGTAAGACAAGAGAAGAAAGGGGTAGGGGCAAGGTAAGACAGAAGAGGCTACACACAGCGTAGTGGATTTCTTGCTGTGCATTTTTTGTCAAAACAATATTCCAAGTTGATAAGAGTACATGTGATCCTTGTTTTCGATGTTTCGGAACCATCGTCGGGGGGAACCAGATAGATGCCATGTACCGAACAGTAGAGTACATTTTGAACTGATGATCAGAGCTCTCTAATGTTAGAGAAGCAAGGCATGTGCTTTGTTACGCGGGGCCCGTCATGACATAGCTTTGGCCATCAGGTTTTACCCCATCGCTGGCCATGTGCCTTCTTTGTTAACCATGCTGTCCAGCCTGTACTCCAGCGAGGAATTGTCCACTGCGGGTAATCCAGTGGGCTGAGGAGTGCCATCAGCTGGCCTGGAAAGCATATCTATGTCACCTCATACATTGAATTTAGGACATTATTATCATATTATATTGCATGAATTTGTAGCATATGCCATATAGCAAATTCATCATACACAGGAAAACAAACAGGATAGCTGATTGGGAAATGACCGCTTGGGCACTGGACGAGTGAATGACCAATTTGCCCTGCCAAAATGTTCGCAGGGGTGTGCACAATCTTCTCTAGCAGGTCACTCGGCAACTCCCCCCCCCACATATCTCACTTTCTCGACGAATATAGGCATTGACCGATTTCCCCCTGCCAAAAAGGCCAGTGGGGGTTGCGCATGATCTTAATCGGCACAGTTCAAAACTTTATATACTTTCTGATTGGGCACAGAGTCAAAGACATCACGACGCTCAGAGCGAGGCGGCCTGAAACACAGGTTACTACTGAGTCATAAAACATAACGCATTCTCAAAAAAAAAAAAAAAAAAAACATAACGCATCACCAGCTCAAGCATTGGATCTACATATCCAGTGCTAAGCGCGCACGAATGTAGCCAGTTTCACAACCAGATTCATACATACATTCTCATCATGAGACACAGCCTTGGATCGACATATCCAGTCAGCTAGTTGAATTACCAATTGAACATACATAACAAGGTGTAGCGCAGTCTAGTAGCACATCTGTTTTGGGTACAGAGGGTCATAGGTTGAGTCCTGCAGACATGCTGTCTGTGCTAAGCGTGGACGAATGTAGCCAGTTTCACAACCAGATTCATACATACATTCTCATCATGAGACACAGCCTGCCAGCTGAGTTCGCATGAACGTCGTGCAACTTTCCAGAAAGGTTTTGCTTTCTGGACCTGTTTGAACATGACAGTGCGTCCTCGCCTGCATGAATGTAGCTGGTTTCACGACCAGATTGCTATACATTATCAGCATGAGACACAGCCTGCGTGAATGGTTCTGTGTTTCAGCTGAGTTCACAAGACTTCACATGAATGTCGCACAACTTTGCAGAAAGATCGTGCTTTCTGGACCTGCGTGAACATAAAAAAGAGGGTCCTTGCCTGCTCATGTATCTCGACATGCCAGTTGCACAGGAGAGATTCTGAACACAGATTAAGACCCCACAGCAAGTACATTGACCATGCCCCAAGAAAATAATGAAAGGCAATGATGATATCAGGCAACACTGTGCATGGATTTGGAGAGTGGTTCACTTGACGACCAGATGGAAGATGGCAAGCACTCGACTAAGCACCCGAAGGAGCCTGGCATGAAAAAGGCAACACGGAGGATGGATTTATCGGAGTGAGGACCACTGCGATAAAGCTCGAAGCGCAAGTTTGGCAGAGAAGGATCCTCGCAAGAAAGAGCACAGAACCTCCATTGACGAGTTTATTCACTAGCGACGAGCCTTGCTCACTTGGTACACCGATGGACTGTTGTAATGATACTAATGAAGACCTGAGTTGGATCAAATCCTGCCGGACAATGATGAATGGAACAAATAATTATGAATTACCTAGGGCTGATCTGATCAATGAAGATAATTCAAAACTGTTGCCCTTTCAGAAAAAAAAAGAAAGACAATTTGATGCACTGACAGAATGAGGAAGGCAACGCAAAGCATGGGAGACTTGTGATGATTCGCTAGCACACCAGGCTACTATGACTCACCCAGGTACAGGTGATTGAGCGTTGGATGGTGGACAATGGCACGAGCGATGGCAGAAGCTCCCCGATCCGCAATTCCATTCTCACACAAGTCAACGGCCATGACTGAAGAGTTTGCTCGACACGCCGCGGCAATGTGCTCACAGCCTTCATCCCCGAGCCTGTTATTTCCCAAATTTAGAGTCTCTATCTGCAACCATGATGAAGCCACCGCATCACACATCAATGAAGCGCCACAAAGCCATCCACTCACACACAGAACAGCACTGGAATGGGTCAGAGTGCAAGGAATATGAGAGTGCAAGGAATATGAGTGAGAGCGATAGACAGAAAACCATATTGCAAAATCGCGATGTAGTCCAGATAGTCGTGTACCAAGCAGAAAGCACAATGCACCTATATACCAGCCAAATAAGAGCAACACAGCAAACTCAAATGTCAATGTACTATGTAGGCACTCTCTTGCCACATCAGCTTGGTACTAGCCTATACACTACATTCACTCAACCGGCGTCACTTTTGAGGGGCAAGGCTGTACATCTGCAGTCACTTTCTCCGCCATCACTTTTCCTATCATGCACTGTTGCATACTCATGAAACACAGTCATAAGTATGGCGCAGATTCCCAGAACCGCCCAGATAATACAGAGTTAATACAAATACAGCGGAAGAATTGAGATACATGGATTGACTCTGACGCAGACCGCAACGAAACACTCACAAACATACGTCGGTGGTGTGAAAGCCCTGGCCATGGACACAGAAGAAAAGGCAAGGGTCCAAGATCATACACAGACGAATGGAGGGAGGGGAGAGACGAAGGAGGAGGAGAGGGAAGTTAACGTACCATGAATCCAGAAATAGTATCTCGAAAGTCATAAGTAACGCAAATCCGAAATGTCATGAAAACAGAGTCTCACTGTGTCCCAGATGTCGATCTCCCAATATCAAGACACATCTCCAGAAGTAGAAAGTAGTCCTCAACCAATGTCTCAAAGTTACTATCTCAACTGTCATCAGAACTCGTAACCATCGTCCATAGTCGTAGTAGTCCAGTAGGAGCCACCCGAGACTGAGACTCGAGAGCGAGCAAGAGCAGAGGAGGAAGAGGGAGGAAAGGCGGGCCTTTTCTCCCTAGTACCTGGCGGTGCAGCGATGGCGCTGCAGGGCTGGGTGCTGGGCCGCGGGCTGGGCCAGAGGGCCGGCGCTGCTCCTGCTTGCTGCGCTAGCTCGCTGCTGCGCTGTTCGTCCTTGCTGCTGCGCTAATCTCCCCTGGGACGCTGCACTAATCTGGTAGACTAACTCGTACCCTAACCACCAGACTGACTGTCGACCAACCTACCGACTGAGGCTGGTACCCAGCTGATATAGTGCTGGGTCGGCCTCAGTCGTACTGAGGGCCTTCGGGTCTGGACCGTTGATCAGGCCCAACGGTTCAGATCCGATTTGGAGGCTCGGGGCAACTGGACCGAAACGGCTGGTAGCGCCGAACAAAACGAAAACTAAGCGCTGTGCTGGCATACCGTAAAGCTAACCTGGATGGGGATCCGCCTTATACAAAAGAGGCTGGGATGTACTAGTGGTTTGACAGTCTGAATTTTCAAGATATCCTCATCGTCCTTCATAACAAAACTCCCACATCTTTTAAACCAAATCTTTCTTTTTTTTTGAAAACAGGCGAAGTTTTTTAAGCCACCACTACCTTTCCCATACACCGGGCGCTGGCAAGGCCCCGCAACTTTCGAAGACCGGAAATGCAGCAATCAATTCAATCAATTGCCTGTCGAATATGGACAGGATGGCCTTTCAGGCCCTCTTCGGACTACACTGAAAGGTAGTGGTGGTTTAAGCCCAACCAATTCAATTACCTGTCGAATCTGGACAGGATGGCCTTTCAGCCCCTTTTTATTATCATTACAGTATGGGGAACCCCGTAGCAGCGACATCCTCGTTCAAGCATCACCCAACGAGGGAGCTGGGAGCTGCACCCACCAGCAGGTGCGACAACCCCTACAGCATGTACACGACACCGGCCAGGGGTCAGCCGGTAGCATCAGGATCAAGTTTCACCTGAGTGGCCAGTCATGGTGCCTCCCCTCTGGTGCCCTCCCCTTCCTGACATCAGCAGTACCTGCTTAGTTCCGATAGGGGGGCTCAACGGTCCACCTCTAGATGGCGGGTATGCCCAGGTAGGTACATGAGGTCGATGATTGAACTCATGACCTCCTGAGTGCCACTTGAATGCCTTAACAACCGAGTTAGGCCACAGACTTAAACCAAGTCCATACAGTGGACACGAATAAACCATTGGAGGGGGGGGGGGAAGTAACATAAACAATAAATCAAGGAGCCTGAACCCTCCCCAAATGCCCTTTTCATTGTTATTGCTTTGGGGTTCAACCTACGGACTGAGAAGTGAGGGCCCACCTGTGCCAGTCCCTGACATAGAGTTGCCAAGCACCTCCGAATCCAGATCATCCTGGTCTTCCTCCAGTCCCTCATTTATTCCAAGGGGCTGCAATGCCATTGCGGTTTATTGCTTTCCTCCGCTATTGTCTTGATATGATAGAGACTCCCTCCATCCCTCCCTTTTCTTCATTGAGGCGAGTGGATGTGCAGCCACATTCACTCTCTGACTGTGCTAAAATCTCCACTTTTTTATGGGAGCAGGGTGCAAAACCACCACTGCACCCCGAGCAATACTTTTGCCCCTCCTTTTTGCCTGGCGCTGGATGTGTAGACCATTATGGGGTCCAGTCTACAAGGCGCCACTACCTTCCTGAACTGGATAGGTTATACTGGCCCTCAGCCCCCTTTGTGCACACTGCACAGGTAAAATCCAGGGTACAGCCAAGGACCCCAGGCCCTGCCAAGGATCATGCTGGTGCACAAGCACTGTGCTTCCCCCTCTATACTGCTGAAGTATAGGGCCCAGACTGACACCCCTGCTGGGCCCAGCAGAAACCAATAGCAGGTGGGACTGTTGTGGTACCTTAAAATTTTGTTTTTTGTGCATTTCCTTACAGACCGTTTTTCAGTAGTGCTTGGCCCTGCATAGTCCCCGGTGAAAGTGTTCGAACTGAGCGGAACTGCGCGTGTTGGAATACAAGGTGCGGAACTGGCAGCATGCCTGGATGCAGCATCGTTTCATCGACTCTTCTTTAGGTGTGCACGCGTTGTCTCTTTCCCTTCATTATTTTTTCGGCCGCCTTAGTCTTGATTTTGCACCATCGTTTTTTTGTTGTTTCTACACCCAATTTGTTTTCGGTTTGTTGCTGCTGTCTCCCCAGCGGCTCTGGAGGTGTTTGAATACAAGTACACATTGCTAGGGGTCCCCAGAATCACAAATCATTCGTAAGACCACGGTTTCATAAGATTTGATCACGGAAATATTCGGACCGAAAACCACCTACCTTTAGCAACTATCAGCAGCTCAACCCTATCCGCCTCTCTCCTATACCCCGATACCCAATCTCTACCAGGCCTCCCACCCCCAACTGCTAGGTTACAGAGTGGCACGACCCACCCCAGAAATCCCCCCACCTGCTAGGTTACAGGGCAAAGCGACCCGCCCCAGCTCCGGCCAGCGAAACTAAGTATCAGTTCGCCATAGACAGAGTGCCTTCCACCCTCGGCAACTCCCCAGATCTCTCTACCAGGTCTCATGTTCCCGTACCGCTCGGGTTACAGGGCAGCACGACCAAGCCCCAGCACCAACCAGCGTCGTTCTAACCTCGTCCATTCGCAAACCACTGGGACCAAAGACATCAACAGATACCAGACAAGCCACCAGTCGTCGCCATGGCTGTAGTTCCGATCATCCACTCTTTCAAGCACTGGCTGCAAACATCCAACAAAAACCTTCTCAACCTTACTACCGCAAAACTTACTGCGGTAAAGCCACCATCTCCACCGCTGCTGTACCCTATTTCCGCCCTACTGGCTAGCCCCTTCGCCGCAGAGCACATTATCTCCAACCATCACCGCAAGCACAATCCACTGCAACCAGCACCGAAATTATGACAATTTTTCCAGTTGAAACCTCAAAAATCAAAAAGAATTCAAAGAACATAGATACACACGCAGGAATCATAACCTCAAAAGGCTGTTATTTTCAAAGGGAGAGAGAGGGCGGGAGGGAACTACTTTCCCCATGGAAATTCCTGCACCTATTCACGTCTCAGCTGGATGTAAAGAGACTCGCAAGAAACCGAGCGGCTTACTCCTTTCCCCCCAAAAAACAAGCTCCTGTCCTTTCGCTGCCTCCGCTGGAAGGCGCCCCCTCACCTCCCAGCCCCAGTTCAGAACAGCCCCCTAATTCACTCCTGCTCCCTCAGCAGCATGCAATACCCCCTAGAGCATGCCCCCGCAGAGCTGAAGATGCCCCTTCCCTCGTGTCCCACCCCCTCCAAGTGAAGCACCTCTCGACCTCTCATCTTGCTGAAAACAGCACGGCCTCTTGTCCTCCCTCCCAACCGCCGTGGCTGATCCAAACCAGATCAGTCTGGCCCAAAGGAGAACAAGACCCACAATACCGCCCCTACCCTCTCAAGGATCACACCTCCCACCTTGTATAACCCTCACAAGGAGGGGCTCCAATCCTGAAGGAGATATTCAATCAGCACCTATGAGCCCAAATCCTACAATATCACAACTCGAGACTCGATTGTAACCAGTTTTTTGGGAATCCTTCAAACAAGTGACATCAAATATCGAATTCAAAAAAAGAGCCCAAACTTATGCACACAGAGAGAGAAATTATGTCAGTGTATCTCTGCGCGTTCTATCACAGCGCTGCATCTTTTTTCTTTTGTTCCATGCCCATTGCCGCATCCGTGGCAGGCATCCACTTGTTTCATATAAAGGGTTACAGCCTTGAGTTATCGTAAAAGAAAAAGAAGGCTTTGGGATGTTATACTGGCCCCAGGTAATATAGAAATTTGATTCATCTAGTTCCACCATTTTCTCTTTCCAAAGCCATTAACATTCACCTGCCGTCCGGTGATTGGAAACGATGGAAAGGCTTTCACTATTATGAGCCTACAAAAAAAAAAAAAAGCATTCACCTGCCGTCTTTCAGGACTGTGCTACCTCACTATGAGAGTGAGGTTCCGGTCTCCCAGATTCTTTACTTGCAGCCATCGATCTTCGTGCATGGACAGTCAGAAATAAGGATGGGCCCGTGCCCATGTGGGGCACATTCCCAGGATCCAGGGATCCGCTCCCAACGTTGTTTACAGCATGATTCATTAAGTGGGCTTGGATACCTGAAGTAAACCCCACTGGTGCTATGTTTGTTCTGTGTGGTGATGGACACCATGGTAAGACATGGCCAGGTCCATGCTAACCTGCCTTAAAAGGCAAAGATGGGGACTGTTACTCAGTGCCTTGTGCCCTGACAGCACAGACCCCATCAGTACTTTTTTTTTTTTCCCTTCCTGAGGGGGTGCAATTCCTTTCTGGGGCTAATCCTCTGTGTGATGCCTACGTGCCTGAAAGTGTGCAGGGGTGTCTGTGAATTTGTGTCTGTGTGTCTGTGTGTCGGTGTGTCAGTATGTTTCTGCCTGTATGTATTTCTCTACAGTGACGACAAGTCCAAACTTAAAGAGAAACCGATACACTTAAACAGTCCAGGGGGTAAGAGTCGGGGGAAGGGATCGGAGTTCGGGGGGGAACGAGTATCTTCTTTTTCTTTTGGTGGGGTGGGGCCGGAGGGGGAATAAGCATCCATTTTCAAAAAGGATAAAAAAAAACTCTGCACATGGCATTTATTACTTATGTCATTTAGTCAAGTGGAGCATTGCTTCACTGAGTGTCGTCCTTGTGCCAATACCATATCTCTCCTCACCTCATTTTTTATTTTTTGTTAAATCTTTATTTTCAAGCCGCCAGTACTCGGCCCAGCTATTGATGCCGAGCCGGGATACCCCCTGTGCGCCAAGTTTTGCCAAGCCGCCGGGACACTGTTTCGTTTTCATTTTGGCTGGCGCTTCCAGCCATTGTGGTTCAGTGCGCCGCATTAACAGGAATCGCCCACAGCCGATAGCTGGGCCAAGTACTGGTGTTTTAAGTTAAGGGTCTGGGTGTAGATGCAAGTTAAGCGCTCGACTGGGTATAGCGGCTACTCCCTTCTTTAAGTGGGCTACAGATGCAGTTTTCCCTTAAAATTTCTGTATTTCCAAGGATTCTTTCTTACATCTCTATACTTTCAAGAACACCCACACTCTATTTTGCAAGCTCCTGGACTACCAAACCGTATAAATTGCCTTGCTGAACTAGCATTCGTTTATAAGCTTTTTTTCCCCCTATTTTGATTTATCCCTCATGCATCTGACTGTACGGAGGATAACGCAACCTTAGTGTGACCCGTTGACCTATAAACGCCATTATTTGACAATCTGAGTGGTCTTATCAAGTGGCCTCTTTTAGGGGCCCTCATCATTTTACTGGAGAAGGATATAAGAAAAAGAAAGTGATAAAAAAGAGAGGTGTACTCTAAATTCATGAATATATTTCAGTTTTTGTTGAAGGAACTGAGAGAGGAGAATCATCAAGGGAGGGAGGGACTCTCAAAATTGCTCACCCCTCCCATCCATGGCGCTGCACATTCCACCTATGCCCAACCTGACTGTGGCCAACGTTAACCAGTGTGGAGCAGCAGATATCTGATGTTCAATTTAATTAGTAATTAGTAATTACATACCAGTGCAGGTTTCACCTGATCAATGTCTGCCACCTGTCAGGCAAACGAACACTAGTAGGAAGAGCTCTCAAGGTAGAGGGCACATAAAAATTAGGCTGCACGCTGCACACAGTTTCTTACTTCCTAGTAAAACTACAACCCCTTACAAACAGACCAGTTAACAAGAAAAAAAAGACTTTCGCTGAAAGGAAAGAGCGCTTCTGACTATCAATCAAGCTTAAGCAGCAAAAGCTAAGTGACAAAATGGACGGACAAACTTGAAACTACAGCTTTGAGCCTTTTGACCTTTTGAGGCGGATGCCCTACTTTCAACCGCGATAAGCAGCAAAAAAATATAGAGAACCTAAAGAAGAGAAGTCAGAAAAAATTGGGTAAGAGGGCTCTTGCCCCATTCACAATCCCCTCTGGTCATCTGTTTTGTCGGAAAGAACAGCAACCACACAAAAATTGTATAATCCCAACAAAATGCATGAACTTTATTTCAAGACAAAACACAAAGTCAGCAGTGATTACGGCCTCATTAATATAATGACAGCCTTTGCTACCACCACTGCCACCGACATATGGTTGGCCATTTCTGCTGCAACCCGGTAGGCCCTAGACTGTCAGGCTCAGTGCTCCAGGGGCAAGAAATAGAAGGCTCAATCTAGGTCCAGGGACACTAGGCGCAGGCCTGACGACGTAGGCTACTCAGAAAAAATTTAAGCACTGATGTTCTTTTTCTTTCCACAAGGAAACCCGTACTGGCACTGCACATTGATTGTTGAGCCTCTCTTCTCGGAGACCTGCAGACCTCGAGGAAAAGGACAGACGGCATGACAAAAAACAACCGTGGCTGCTGATGTGGAACTTCACGATCGTGATCTGACAGTTCACTTAAGTCCACAGTCTGACTGTACCACCACAACACTTGGGACTGTGGCCATCATGGTTTAGAGCTCCACTGCCCATGAAGCTATCCACCACAACACTTGGCACTGTGGCCATCATGGTTTAGAGCTCCACTACCCATGAAGCTATTTTTTTGCCCAAACCTCGCTTCAGCCCGACCCTGGATATCTGAGCCATCACCGAGCCTATCAAAGCCCCCCACTTCCCAACTTCTCTGCAGCTCCTATGCGGTCCAACATCCTGGAAAAGTTACATACAGTGGTGGTTAGAACCACTAGTTAGGGCCCTTCCTCCACTTCGAGATCTAAGAATCTTCTCCCTTCTGCGCATGTCAGAGAGCGGGTATCATGTAGGCCCAGCCCCTGTCACAGTCTGCTCAGTACCGAGTACGAGGCGTTGAGTCTGGATACTGCCTGCTGCCCCAGAGTTGGGGGTAACGACATGATGTTTGCCCAAATTATTGCCTTTTATGGGACGGGATGGACACCAGCTAGAGGGGGTCTGGCCCGGCACCGGACCGGTTCAGGGCCAGTGTCAAGTCCGAACTATGGATCAAAGAAGCTCGCACGCCCCACAAGGCCCTGACTCTCACCAATTCGGCAGTCCCCAAGGAGAGGCAAAATCAAGCAGCACAAAAAAGAGCCTCCGGAGTACTGGTGGTTCAGAGTGCCAGTGCCCCTTTCCAGGCACCTGGCATACAAGGGAGACCTGAAAGGCAAAGAAGGTGACCACATTGATGATCTATCCCCAGATTCTTTATTTCTGGCCATCTATCTGGGCAATCTACAATCTGAAAAAAAAAATCTGCATAAGTTCAATAACCTAGCAGGTAATCAAGGAAAGAAAAAAGAAACAACTCCACTGCCTCCCCCTGCAAAAAGGCACCTGGGCACATATACGAACATGTTCATGCCCAAGTGCAGCCATGCCCCTACCATGCCACAAATGAAACACGACCTTAGCGTATAAATTATCTGGTGTGCATACTGGACATTAATAAGGTCATTTTACTCCTCCCCTCTCCACCCCCCCCCCCCCCCCCCCCCCCCCCCCCCCCCCCCCCCCCCCCCCCCCCCCCTCCCCCCCCCTCTCTCTCTCTCTCTCTCTCTCTCTCTCTCTCTCTCTCTCTCTCTCTCTCTCTCTCTCTCTCTCTCTCTCTCTCTCTCTCTACCGCCCCCCCACCTCTTTCCCCCCCTTCTGTGTTTGTAGTGGGTTGCTGGTCCTCTCGTTAATGGGGACTGTCATTCCTCTGGTTCTCTTGCGGTCTCTGGCCTTTCAGTGAGAGAGACAATTTGGGCACGGGATGGAATCACAACAGACGGCTCTTAGGGAGGGGCAACACCATACCTGGGCATACCCTTTAAGAAATACATACGTCTCAAGTACCAAATCTCTTCATCCTTTCAAAACGTGGTAGTGCTTTCACTTGTAAGAGGCACTACGAAGAAGAGTCACCAGAGATGGGCATGATGTGCCTTTCTCTCTTACAGTGCTGCTCTTTTCTTCCATCGTGTGTCTCTCTTACAGTGCTGCTCTTTTCTTCCATCGTGTGTCTTTCGTTGATCCGTTGTGAGCATAACCAACCACATCACATCATCAGGCCTCAAATGCCTTGATCCCTCCCTCCCTCCCTCCCTCCCTCCTCCCAAGCACAACTTAAGCATAGCCGACTGACCACTGCACGGCTGCGTGAAACGAGAGAGGTTGGCAAGCAGAGCAGACTCTTCATCATCCAGACAGCTGCATTCATTCCTTCTCTATTCAAATCCTCAACACCTGGCAACAAAGAAACAATCCAACATTGACTGACTGGAGGTATCCCCCTCCGTAACCAGCCAGCGATGGCCTTCAGTGAGAGTCGGTACGGGTGGTGCCTTGTCGACAGACGGGTGATAATGGCATGACCCACTCTGCGCACAATCAGATGATTGACCATCTCCATGTGGACTTTTCCCTTTGCAGCAAAGCTTCATTCTGAGCACCATCTGCTGCAGTAGACGAATACCCAGTCGGCTTGCAGTGTGGCAAGTCCTAGGACATGATACTCGTCTCAAACAGACAACTCACAGACAGCGATAATGAGAGAGGCAGCAGCTGTGAGCATGTTCCTAGGTCATTCTCCCACTCTCGATGAAGCTCACAGCATGATCGTCAGAATCCCTCCCGCGTGCGTGGCCAGATTGATTGGCGAGCACACACGCGACCGAGCGAGCAACTAAATTGGTGGCTTCAGCCCGACAGATGTCGGCAAAACCGGCCATAAGCTGAGAGTGGCAAAAGCGGTCGGCAAGGTCTACACGCCTTCAACACTGCAAGCGGGCAGGTACCATGATTCGTGGCAAAATTATGTCCTTAGATAGTTTCCAGGACGTGCAATTCGTGGCAAAATTATGTCCTTAGATAGTTTCCAGGACGTGCTATGAATTAAAGTCCTAACTTCGATCGATCTACTTTTCATGTCGGCTTCCACTGGAAATAAGCTAATTAGTCATTAGTACTCATTACTTGATTGCTGACCCATAATACTTTTATCCTGTTTGCGAATCCTGGAGAAAAGAAACATAGCGCGGATATTAATATCATTATATGATTCAATAATGTTACAACCCAAAAATGGGAACGTGTACTGATACAGGCCGGTGGTGAACCCCCCCCCGCCTCCTCCCCCCGTCCACCACACCGAAAGAGACCATTTTGACAGCTACTACTAGTACAAGGTGGTATCTACTATCTAGTTCATTCTTCGCTGAGAATGTAGCACCCATTGTACACCACCGAACGTGCGGCAGAAGCTCAGGTAGGTATAGGTATAGTCATCGACTTCGGGAAACCCAGATTGAATTCTCTGCTCGATGGATTGACGATGGGACGAGGGACCCCCCAAAAAAATGGGTGAGGATAAATGACAGGAGGACAAGACAATGTGGCTGACAGCATAGCAAGACGCTGACGCAGATGTCCTCTACTCGTGCATGGACGGAACGGACACTAGGTCGGCGAAAACTGAAGCAGCATCTGCTGCGCGCAACCGGTCGAAGAGTCCTTCGTAACTTCTCCTTTTTCACTTCATTAAACTCGATGTGGCACAAGATTACTATATAAGCTACTATATAAGCTGAGAGCTGAGATTAAGAGAATTGTCCAGTGCACACACACAATTATGTTGAAAATTATTAAAATAATAACCTTTTAACTAATGCAAGCACAAGCCGACAGTTTGATGATTAAAGTTACAACGCTTCTCGTTGACTAGGCTTCCTTGAGACATGACCCTTCTTCCCTACAGTCTCTCAATGACATGTGAATAGCAATGAAAGTTGCCTCCTTTTTTGCTTTTTCTCACCCTCTCACCCTCTGTATGAGCTGTCTCTTATACACATCTAGATGTGTATAAGAGACAGCACCAACTTGGGCTTGAAATAAAGCTGGAAACTTGGTCCAGCCTCCAATTAGAAAGCCCTTGAAATAAAGCTGGAAACTTGGTCCAGCCTCGAGAAATGGTTGTAATCAGAAAGCAGTTCAGATCTCTTCTCCAGAAACTGTTGTAATTCTGGGGACTTCACCATTCTACACAGAAGGAAACTGGGCCGATTACCCAGCTTTGGCTTAAACCACCACTACCTTTCCCATATGTCGGCCGCGGGCATCTAGTAGCCTACTCCTGAAAAATAGCTGCCACGCCGCCATCGATATTTTTCATCGACGGCGCGTAGCAACCGAATTTGAATTTCAGGCCCGCGGCCCCACATATGAGAAAGGTAGTGGTGGTTTAAAATAAAGCTGGAAAATGGGTCAAGCGGCTCCAGCCTCCAATAATAAAGCAGTTCAGATTCAGATCTTTTTTTCTCCAAAGACGGTTTGTGATTCCAGGGGAGACCCAAAGGCCAACCCCCTGTCCAAAGGAACACCCTACCCTGTTGCCTGTTAACCACTGCCATCCATTCCCAACCTACTACATCAATCCCCTGCACCTCACCTGCAAGGATCACAACTTCGGTTCACAAAGAGTGGCGCATGCCATGCCACCCTCCCTCTGTTTTTTCAGTCTTTTTCACTTCTATCCCCATCCCACTTCCCCCACTCCTTTCACCAAAGCAAACCGTCCAGAGCTCTCCAACATCATAAGTGACTGTTCGCCCCTCCCCTCGTCATACCCTTCCAAAAACCATCCACATGCTCCTCAACCCTGTAGGATTCAGCTACTGCTGAGGGTGATATGAGCATCCCCAGATAGCTCCTGTCTATTGGCGGGGAGCTACACCTGCTGGAAACTGGGTCCAGAGTCCCACATGACAACAATAAGAAGTACAATAAGTACAGGGACCCTTACCCACCTTCAGCTTACAAAAACCATCTGTTCCTGATTGCTTTTCCACTTTTGGACACAGAAAAACCATCTTGGCTCCGCTGAGGGCCAACAGGGGGCCAAGAACACTGTCTGGTCACAGGGGGAAGTTTGGGTCTATTGCAGTCCAGTCGTCAAAGGTCAAGAGGTGGTAATGACTAAGCATCTGCTCTCCATGTTGCTGCTCCCCTCGTTGCCTCCTGCTGATTTCCCCCCCCTTTCACCCCCCAGCCAGTCTTTGTAGAGCCTCGTGATGGTTTTGTGTGCTGAGGAGGTCCATTTTTGTTCTCTGTTTGCCATCTGTGAGTGATCTCTGCCTGCACTTGTTGTTTATTTGTTCATTCATCTCCTCCTTCCACTCTAGCCTCCTCTACTGCAAATTTGCACCTTTGCCACCATACCGCCCACATCACGGCGCCGCTTCCAAGTTCGAACATGTTTTTCCATAAAGTTGCTCGTTTGCGAGCCCGGCCAGTAGCCTGCCGGGATTGCACACCAGTCCACAGTTCTCCATTATATCCTGTCCCACCATCTCCATGTCAACGCCGAACTTGGGCATTAGAAAAATATACGTTCATCACGGCGCCGCTTCCAAGTTCGAACATGTTTTTCCATAAAGTTGCTCGTTTGCGAGCCCGGCCAGTAGCCTGCCGGGATTGCACACCAGTCCACAGTTCTCCATTATATCTGTCTCTTATACACATCTAGATGTGTATAAGAGACAGATTATATCCTGTCCCACCATCTCCATGTCAACGCCGAACTTGGGCATTAGAAAAATATACGTTCAATTGTCTTGGCGTATTTCTGTGGTGGGCAACGTTGAAGGCACCTTTTGCACCAACGTAATACCAACCCCTTCTGTTCCACTCTGGTATGGTCTGCTCTCTGCTCTACTTTTTTTTATACCAGTGATTGTCCTCAGCAGATTCCTGTCTAATTACATATCTTAGGTTCCTTCTACTTCTCAGCATTTTGTACGTGGGCTCACTTCAAGATTGTGCATAAATTTTATTTTCGGATGCCTGTTTGTCAGTCCTGCTGGTTCTGCCCATCCCCACTCCAGCAGGTCCAGATGTAACTCTGAAATCAGGGTGCCAGGTTGATACGCTCTCAGTTCTTCGCCCTCCCTTGTGTCAGACATCCTGATGGATTTCGTCCTTGTCTAGCCAAACGAGGGTTCCCTACTTCCTATAGAACTTAAGAATATCCTCTGGATGCATTAGGTGTATCCTTCCCACATTCTCGGTCTCACATTCTTCGCCGCCCAATATCTTTCCTCCAACATTCGGCCTTTCTTTAGGGTGATATACCATGAGATCAGGAGGTCGTCAATTATTGTTTCTTATTTTCGTTCACGTGGGTAGTAGCATAGCAGGCCCTGAAGCTGCTCGATTGTTCTCCAGTCCCTAGCTACCGTGTCACATCTCCCACTCTAAGGATGCCATATTCAACCCATCCCCTCCAAGGTGGGGCCGAACTCCACATGGTTTGGCCTCTTATGTAACCTAGTTGTTCCTGAATAGAGGCTGTCTGAAGACCTCCTCCCAGCGCCCCTGAGGGGACCTGTTCAGCAGCAGTAGCCACCTCCAAGTCCTTGCACCGCCTGGTCAGAAGCTACCGTCGTCCAGATCGAGCCCCGTGGTAAACGGTTTCTAAGGGATAACCCAGTACTCATCCTCCAGCCAAGTTAGCGGGTGCATTGGGGGTGGGGGCTTGGAGGCCAGGCTAGCAATCTGTTCCAGGCCCAATGCCTTCCAGGTGCTCACTGTGGAGAAAATGAGCTTCACGGGTTGCAAATTCACACTGTGGTTTGAGGTTGCGGATTCAAAACTCCACAACATTGTGCATGAGGGGAAGGCAAGCGGGCGTTGACCAGCTCACAAGCCATTCACACACAGCGTGCGCATACGGTTAGGGGCGCGGATGTACACAGGGATAATTTGAAGTACCAACCTGAATTGGGGATTCACCCATCAGGTGTTGGCGCCCAATTGTACACTTCATGGATCCAGCGGCTGCATGCACCTCCCCTTGGAGCTGCTGGAGGCCATGGGGGGAGAGGGCTCCAAGAGGGTGGGCTCTGTGGGGATACTTCACAGGAGGAGTGACGGGTTCACCCCCTTCCTAGCAGGAGTGACGCTTATACCCCCAGCACCAGGCGACTGTGATGCCTCATGAGCCTCCTAAACGTGCGTCAAGGGCTACAGGACCCTAAGTTGGTGGGGGTTGCACACTGACGCAGTGTCCTGGTAGCTCCGATCCAAGGTGATACTCTCGGGTGTATGTGGTCAAGGCTGTGTGACCTGCCTTGAGCGACCTCTGTGTGTGGGCGGGTTCGCTGCACCGGCAGGTAGGTTGAACCCCGCTAGTGAAGCCTTCAACCAACCTGAATTGGGGATTCACCCATCACGTGTTGGGCCCCAATCGTATACTTCATGGGTCCTCAAAAGGCTGCACGCACCTCCCCTTGGAGCTTCTGGAGGCCATTTGGGGAGAGGGCTCCAAGAGGGACGGGCTCACTGGGGATGCATTACAGGAGGAGTGACGGGTTCACCCCCTTCCTAGCAGGAGTGACGCTTATGCCCCCAGCACCAGGCGATTGTGGTGCCTCATGAGCCTCCCAGCCAGTGGGTCAAGGGATACAGGACCGGTTGCACCCTGGTGCAGTGTCCTGGTAGCTCCTGTCCAAGGAGATACTCCCGAGTATGTGTGGTCAAGGTTGAGTGACCTGCCTTCAGCGACCTGTGTGTGTGTGGGCGGGTCCACTGTACCAGTGGGTAGGCTGAACCCTCCGAGTGAAGCCTCCTGCCGGCCCTCCTCCCCGTGCCCTATCCCCAACACCCCACAACCCTAGTAAGGAAAATGAGCTTCTTGACCAATCGGAGGCTCAAGGCCCAAGTTTGAGTGTAGCGCTTGAGGATGCCTAGCCCACCCCTTGCCTTGGGTTGTATTACTACCTCCCAGGCTACCCGGCTGATAACATTCGGGCTGTCACGCGGTCCCCTCTCCAAAGGAATGTACACTCTTCTCTTGAATGTCTTCAGCGCCTTTTAACTTAATGGGCAGAGCACTGACAACATTTTCCGTTCGCCGTTCTTCCTCACTCTTTCTTGGCGTCAAATCACTGCCTCCCAGGCTACCCAGCTGATAATGTTCGAGCCACTGTCCCCTCTCCATAGTAAGGTCACCACTCAGCGCAGGGCATTTTGCAAAGCTTGCAAGATAAAACTCGAATTTTGAGCTGAACATTTTGCAAACTGTTTTCAGAATCGTGCATGAGGTGGCAACATGTTTCGATGAACTTGCAAAGCCATGTCTACTATGTCTTCTATTAACATTTTCCACATTATCAAAAGAACTCCAATTCTCACAAATCTGGTGCCTGCCGTGGAACCACAGGTGTCAATAACCAGTTCATCCTCACTGAACGTTCACGCAGACTCTCAATGGAGAACAAAGGTTACTCCAAGTAAAAATCACAGCTGGGTCCCACGAGCCAGGGATCACCTGCATCCCCCCAGATCACTCGATCATTTCCCTAAAGCAATCATACTCAGGTGGACTCCATCCAATGATTGATGGGATGCAGTCCCCACAAAGAGATTTGCAGATATATGGGCAGAAACCTTGTAAGAACAGTCTGGACCATACCAAGCATGGCTAATCTATCAACCACCCACAGTATTACTCCACAACTTCCCACCAATGTTGCAGGGTCACAACTCCAGCCTGCCTTAAATTTGCTCCAAGAGTAAAAAAAACTCTGATATCATTGCAAGGAAACGAATGTCCTGGATTTGCCAAGCAAAACCTTGTCAGAACTAAATTACTGAGTTTCAGCAGTCTAATCACCTGATTTTGCAAGGGCCCTGTAATTTGACCAAAAAAGAAATCAAGTCACCACAGTCACCGTAGTTTTCATCATTGTGACCAGGAAGGCATGCAGACAAGGGCCTCTCTCTCTCTCTCTCTCTCTCTCTCTCTCTCTCTCTCTCTCTCTCTCTCTCTCTNTCTCTCTCTCTCTCTCTCTCTCTCTCTCTCTCTCTCTCTCTCTCTCAACAACAGAATTTAGCGAACGACGTCAAATATTGCTATGGATTGCTTTTTTTGCATCTTTTGCAGTGAAAGTACCTATGGTACCAGTTCATATTTGGTAACCTGAAGCTCATGTAGAAGCACCCACCGCTGGATCTGTTATCTTAGCGGGAATTCTCTTAAAATTGGGAACTTGTGGTTTTTAAAGATTTTCAACATATCTTCTATCTACTTTTTTTCATAGTCTCTAAGGGATCCTCTTGCTAATATTTATCAAATCAACACAGGACTTCCCTTGGGATTGATCCATCCAAGTAATGTAAATGAATGTTTTCCCGATATAGCTGGATGCACACTCTAATCTTACGATTAGAGGGGACACCTTTGGCCGTGTTTTGTTAGAGCCCGGCCGGATCTATCTAATCCTGTTTGCTCCCCATGCTTTCGCACCTCAGCGTCAGTAGAGACCCAGAAAGCTGCCTTCGCTTTTGGTGTTCCTTCTAATATCTATGAATTTTATCTCTACACTAAAAATTCCACTTTCCTCTATCTTACTCCAGTGAACCGGTTTTGAAGGCATTCCACCAGTTGAGCTGGCGACTTTCACCGCTTCGCGCCTAATTCACCGCCTACGTGCCCTTTACGCCTAGTCATTCCGAATAACACTTGCCCCCCCCGTCTTATCCCGTTTTTCCCAGGAGGTATGGCTGAGTGGCTGAAGGCATTGGTTTGCTAAATCAACATATCTTCCAGAAAACATGTCTGCTGCATCACCTGGCCAAAAATTGCAGACTTGCCAATTGTCCGCCGCCTGAAAAAATAGAAAAGCACCACGTGCCAAACCAAAAGAAGATTGAATCCACCCATTCCGTGGGCCTAGGCCTAACCTCGACAAGGGTCTTGCGGGTCAGCATTAAAAGAGACCCTCTACAGAGAAAACAAGAAACCTGGGAACCGTAGCCTGTTGCCCAAAGGGAGTCCCTAGGACTTCTATGCATTCCGAGGCTCTATCTACTCCTGGGGAGCAACACTTCCTGGCAACTGGGGCCAGCGTGCCAAAATGCCAAAAGAACGGACTTTTGACCTGTACTCTTGCAGAAATCTTAACAAGATTTTCTTCTTTCTCAATCTCATCTTTCATTTCTCTCCATTCCAAAGATCTCTTTATAGAATCATGAACGGGGGCCCATACTGGTCTCCTCCCTTGCCAGAGATGAGCAAATGAGCCAGACCGAGAGAAGGACAGTCTGAAGCATGCCTCTATCACACTCTAGGGCACAGGGAAGTGTTGAGAACTTCCGAACTGTACGGGTCACTTCCCCAAGCCAGTCAAGTGCCTCAGAGGAATGTCTAGGCCAAGTCCCACCAGGGTCAGCCTCGCATCACTAGCAGGCAGGCTAAACGACTATGCTCCGAAGTATCTCTCAGTGGGTTTGGATGACTGGCCTTCAACCAGTACTAGTACAAAGGAGATAAACGGCGTAGGCAGACGCATATGAAGGATCTGTCACAGCAGGATTCGTTGAGATGCAGGCATGACAGTCACATGGAGAACCAACTTTAAAACACCAAATACATCCAAACTGAAAATGCTACACTGTGGTATGGTGTGGTGTGATCATAATGCCTCCAACAAGAGTCGGACATTGAGAACACGAGTTAGGCAACGCAGCAACATGCTGCTGTCTCTGCTAGCAGCAATTGAGAACATGAGTTAGGCAACGCAGCAACATGCTGCTGTCTCTGCTAGCAGCAAGTTCCCTCTTTACTCAGATGCTAAATCTCCAAGCAAGTCAGAAAAAACATTTATCCAGGTCATCCCTTTCCATTTGTTCACCAATCTTACAGATTGGTGTACCCCTGATTTGATACAGTAGAACAGGCATCTTGGGTGGTTATGCTACCAATATTCCCTCATTTGTCCTTTCCTGCCATGCTGGATGTCTATGCATGGTTTACACAACTGACTTCCCTGCTAGCGTTACATTCGCAGATAACAAGAAATTCAATGGGCCTGCCCATTTTCTATACCAGGTTGATGCTATCTTTCTTCAGACCAGTGGGATCAAGCCCTAGAAGCGGCTGGTCCCACTTAGCCTACTAGGCATTTTTTGCCCTGGACCACGGATCTAAACGACCAAAGTGGGACCCGGTGATCAATGTTGTTTTGCCTTTATTTGTCTTCAGGAGAAGACACCTCAAGATAAGGCATTGCTACCGTACGGGCCTGAAAACTGCCCTAAATACTGACCATTCGTTATGTTCGGGGAAAGACAGCCACGTGAGAGTGCACGCACACTGTGTTACCGTGGGCTAACACAAGCGTTCTCCTTTCTCATTAAACATACACGAAGGCAGAAGGACAAAAGCCAGCTTCCCCACCAAAACAGAAGAACACGAGTTCTCCTCCCAAAAAAGTAGCCAAGCTCCTGTCAGCAGCGGAGCCATCCCAGAAGGAAGTCCTACGAGTGAAGCCGTGGAGCCATCCAAAAAGGATGTTCTACAAATGCTGGAGTCCGACAAGACATCCCTTGACACTCCAGGTAAGCGGGACCTCGCTCCCAGGCTAAGGTTCTGCTAGACTAAGAGAAATTAGAGAGAATGAGGATAAACAGTCAATCTCCTGCAAGCTGGACCAACGGCCTCAAGAGGCTGAATATTAAAGACAGGTCAGAAAGGGCTATCTCATAATCTCGTGCCAATGTCGTAACTCGATATTTTTTTCCCATTTGAAGAGGACTTCACAATGCAAGGTTTTCTATTTTCTCCTGGAGGTGCGTACAGCGGCGACACCCAACGACGTCAAGTCGAAGAATGATGATCAGATCTGCAGACTTGCAGGGACACATTGCTGCAGGTGCATGTGTCATGCCCCTCCCCCTGCCCCGTTACAGCCCCAACACACACAACAAGAATCATGAAACTCGCTGCCAGAGTGACACCCTTGAGACATGATCTTACCAGCCTCACGAAACTCCCTGACTATCCATTGCCTTGTCAGAGAATACAGGTGACACTCATAACACAGTACAAAATGCGGGTGGAAAGGGGCACAGAGAAAAGTGGAAACTGGAAAGAATGCTTCAGAACCTACAATACTCGGTATTTGCCAAGTCGCTCCCTACAGAGTCACGGATCGGCTGTGATATCTACCTGTCTGCCCGTCATCACCTCTCTCTCTCTCTCTCTCTCTCTCTCTCTCTCTCTCTCTCTCTCTCTCTCTCTCTCTCTCTCTCTATACACATCTAGATGTGTATAAGAGACAGTACACATACACATGAGACAAACCAAAAAAAATACACGGGAAAAACATGAAGAGCGAACTGAAACCATTCATTTTTATCATTCTTTGAACTCCCCCTTCACTATGCCTCTCACGTACAAGGCTTGCCAGGTTGATGAAGTTGAGTGCGAGATGGCTGCATCCCCAGGCGCCATAACGGCCCACTTGTCTGTGAGAAAGAGGCAGAGTAAAGGGGGAGGGGATAAACACAGAGAAGAGATATGGAGAGAAAACAAAACAAAAAACGACTATGGGAAAGCAAGTGAAAGTAAGGAGTGAAGGCAAAGGAGAGGCTCGTGAAGGAGGGACAGTCACTACAAAAGACATGCATTCAGTATAGCACCCATGACCGGCAAAATGGACAAAGCATCCAGCAGAAGGTGCCTGCAGTCAGGAACGGAGGGACAATCCTCTACACACATGAGTAGAAACCATGTCCTTCTAGTGATTGTGACAGAGACGATGGCATCTACAACCGAGTGCAACAGTGTTCGTAGTTGTGCAAAGGAGAAGGTCGCAATGTGTTGGTACATAGTCCTGCTGCAGCTTTGGGTCAGAGGAATTATTAACATCAATCATGGCTTGGACCATGACACCACTGTCCCACAGCTCCCAGTGGTCAGAGGCATGTACAATGGCCATGTCATAGCCAGGTCCATGCACAGTGCAGGCAGAGATGTAGAATGGAGAATTAAACCACTCACCTGCTCGAGCAGTGCGTAGTTCAAGTTAGCATCCCTCGACGAAGTAGGACAGCAATGGTAAAGCCTCTTTCCCTGGTATAATTACAATCCTCTGGCTGTAGGCCGGGAACGAGCGGTGGAGAATGTGAAGACAAATATTAGTTGCAGTCAGACCACAATGCCGGGGATCTCAAGCCGGTGTGCCGAATCCTGGGCAACAATTTGCACATAACCCAGATGGTGTTGCAATCCCAAAATGTCTTGGGCTGTTTGCTAGTCTGTTGGTTGCGGACCTTCCATGTGGTATGTGCGTGGAACGGCGCAAATTTGGAGTTCATTCAAACGATGTTGGTCAGCCATTTGCAGATCCCATCATGTTCCTTCAATGTTTGGGGCTGCATCCTGAGCAGGGACTGCAATCCTGGCCGGGAAGCACATCCTGTTATATACATGTATATAACTCTATATACATGTGTGTGTGGTCAACATGTCCACTATGCACGAGTGCACAAATCACATCAGTGTGAGAGTTAGTTTCAGACTGTGACCCAGTCCATGCAAATGTGTGTTGTCATGTTCGTCATACACAACTCCATAAAAAAGCATGACTGTGCCAGCCTGTTTTGTTGTACATCAGAAGGTTCATCACGCGTGTGTGTGTGTTGACATATTCGCTATACACTCAGAAAAGGCATGACTGTGCCAGACTATTTCGTCGGACTTCACCCACTCACCAGGAGGTCGAACCCGGACAGTCTGCCCAGGATGCATTCCACTGATGGATAGGGATTCACCTCGTCGCCCAGAGTTAGCGATACCCTGAGAGAAGTGGTCGACTTTACACACCAACCCTGAACCTCGACAGCCTGCCCAGGATGCATTCGACTGATGGATAAGGATTCACCACATCACCCAGAGTTAGCGACACGCTGAGAGACGTGGTCAACTTCACACACACCAACCCTGCAATCCTAGCAGACCCTGTGTGTGTGATGATTATGATGTGTGTGGGTGTAGTGTGTATGTGTGCACGTGCGTGTCTTGTAAACTGTCACCGCAACAACCCCATATCCACCTAGGTGAATAGATCCAAACTCACAACAGCTTACTGAAAGGCCTAGCTCAATGACACCTAAGACATGAAAACGCACACGAGTTCAAATCCAGATGGGACAAGATGACCAGAATATAATAATTCTGAATTACATGGGGCTGGTCCGGTCCATCATGATTTCTCAAGGCCGTCACCCTTTTAAGGAAAAAATAAATAAATCATTGAAACAGCTCTACATCTACAGCAAACAAGATGAAGCACACTATGCAGTCCTTTCTTAACTTACATACTTGGGCTTTTTTCGGGTTTTCTCCTTTTGTTTCTTCTTGCAGCTCCCCTTTTACTGCGCCTCCCATGTAGTTATGTGTGTGTATGTGTGACAATGTGTGTTTGTGTGATGACGTGTGTGTGTGTATACATACATCAGTATATTACGACAGTTAAGGCTAGACTCCTGGTAGACTTCTTTCCTATTCTGTGAGGGTTACACGTATGAAAAATGGAAGCAGTTAGTTCGTCAGTTAAGCCTAAACTAGAAGCAGGTAGGCAGGGCCAGCAAAAGGCGGCACATGAGAGACTCAGCTCTGCATGCCAGGTGTTCTTACCCGCTATCATCTCCATTCTGATCCAGTTTCTGCAACCCTCCAAACTGCTAAATTTGGATGTGCACCCTTCTGCATGGCATCCACAACCCCTTACTCGCACCCCTTCTCCATCAACCTGCCCATCTGCTAGCCACATCTGGACCTTCTCTTATTTAAGCACTCATTATAAATTAAGCCAGCCAATCTACCACCCTTCTGGATGGCATCCACAACCCCTTACACCCCTTCTCCCTTAACCTGCCCATCTGCTAGCCACATCTCGACCTGGTCTTATTTAAGCGCTCATTCACTCAATTCCACCCAATCTACCTAGTACCTACAGTGACCTAAATTAACTCCATGCTTCTGGAAATCAGCAACGCGCCTTCACCCCGCTTCTGGAAAGTGACACACGCCACTGTGACTGAAGTAAAGAAAGCATCTGTCGAATCAGGCATAGCAGCAAATGCTAGACATCAGTAATGCCAATTCGCAGTCAAGGGTAGTCCACATTGGATTGACAGACAGGAAGGCAGGCAGGCAAAAGAGCCTTCTAGACAACAGCTCCTTCACTAACTTTTCATCAGCACTACCACCGTCATGAGCATACGCATCACCAGTATTAAACTAAATTATTATAATGTTACTAACAATGACAAATTTGTACAGATCCCAATAATCATGATCTGCTGCCCCTGCCTCTGCTGCTGATGAGTTTTTTTTTTTTTTTTTCAGTAGGGCGATGGCCTTGAGGTATTATCATCGGACTAACCAGCCCAGGTAAGTTCAATCTTGTGTCTAATTTGACACTGGGTGGCATTTTCAGCCCAGGGTGGCCTTGTTGCCTTCAGGGAACCCCGAATTGGGGACACCAGCCAGGGGACAGCTGGTAGCAGAGGGACCGAGCCTCACTGAGTAGCCAGCCGCTGTGCCTCCCCGGTTACCCCTCCCCCTATGAACATCAGCAGAGACTGCTTTTTAATGCCAATTGGGGGGACCAACGGGCTATCTCTAGGTCGGGGGCGCCAAGCATGCCCAGGAAGGTACATGAGGCCAATGGGGATTGAATCCAAGACGGTCACCTCCTGAATGCCACTTGTGTGCCTTAAAAACTGAGCTAGCCCGCTGCTGATGATGATGGTGATGTCTTGGTAATAATAAGGAAATGGAGCTTCTTCCCCAGAGCACCTACCTGATCCATCCCTGGCAATCATAACGGGAGCCCATTAAAAAAATAGAAACAAAAATTGACAGCAGGGATGAGCCCAAAAGGCCCCCAGAAATGGTCAATCTTGCAGAACACACTCCCTCCATTTCACGGTCCTGACAAAATTGTGCCCCTTCTGCGACTGGAAGACGGGTGCAATTGGACTGCCCGACAGTTCAGGCTAATGTCATCCACAGTTGGCATAATAAAGAAGCTGAATTGACTCCACAGAGTCCACTGCCAATTTCATTCACCTGGGCTTTATTCAGATAATAATTCTGGGATTCCTCGAGGTCCAGTAGATGGTCTTCAGTGGCTAAATTTGCACTCCTGGATTCTACTGCCAGCTGATGCGCCGAGGAGGGAATGGAAATCAGGATATTCTGCAATGCATGTCCCCACCCCTGCCCGAAGGACTCACTGCACTTGTGGTCGGAACGTATTGTAGCCAGGGGGGGTTGGGACGGCACGCATCACAGTTGCAAACAGGCATTGAAGACTCATCTTTTGTGGAGCCATGATTTGCCATGATTTGGTTTTCACTGGCAGAACTACTGCATCAGCCATCGATAAGCAATCTAGAGCTGTTGCCAATAAGTTAAGACAAGGCTTTTGGATTCTATGGACTCCCAAGAAGGACAGGAGGTGTCATGAGAGAGTTCGAGGACAGTTCAGACAGGCTTTTAGAACCGACATACTAAGAACAGCGCTAGGTCTATAGGTGCGGGGAGGAGTACCCGCCCCGCTGAAGGGGAACTCATCCCTGGGTAAAATCATGGACAAGCCAAGATTAGTACATTCGCGACTGCTTTGGGACAAACCTCTAAGAGCTGGCAGCCTGGGTGGCTGAGAGGTCTCAGTCCGGCTCTACTCTCTTTCCCAAAGTCCGTCCAACGGAAACTGGGTAATGGACCCAGGAATGATGTGATTTCTAGTTGCATAATGGACACTGGACCCGGGCCCAAGTCCCACTTACACTCATGCTTCATTTCTGACCGTTGATATTCAGAATCGACAGTCAGAAACTGAGAATTCCGGTTAGTGGGACTTGGCCCCCACTTCCAGGAGGCGAAGCTCTCCTCTGATAGAACGCACCCATCATGAGCAAGGCCTCAGCTCAACAGGATCTCTTAGCTCCACAGGATTACATTGCCTTCGCCCCGCTTGCTTCTTCCGACATATATGTCTTCTATTTTTCAGCCCCCTACTTCTGGTGGTAACGAACGTGAGGCAAAATCCCACTTACAGAGGTGAGGTCCCACTTTCCTGGATTCTAAAAGATAACAATCATAAACCAGACATAATCCAGCTCAGTGAACCTGGCACTGGTTGTCCTCTCTTTCTGACTATAGATTACAATGACCAACGAAGAGAAAAGAATCCTCCTCGGCCCTAGGATAAGGTCCCACCTAACCGGCCTCTTCAAATCCAGCCATAGACTATCAAGATCCATGGCAACATCCCACTTAGTGAGCTGAGGCTCCACCACTGAGCTAAGCAGCTGGACCACAGGTAACAAAGCCACGGATTGGCACCCGTCACACAAAACTTTGGATTTTCCCCAGTCTTATGGCAATATCTTGCTGCCGGTAGTGACAAGGAGTTTCTCACGACAGATTGAATAGATGCTCAGCTGTGAGCGAAAGCACCTCTGTCTTTTTTGGAAGCTCTGGAGATCAGATAATACTTCAAGAGGTTGTTGCTTCCTTTCCCTGCTTCAACGCTTGCATGTCGGTCTTTGCTTCCTTTCCACGAACTAACGAAGCACAGAAAAGAATTTGCTGTCGTTTTGTTTTTCATTGCCATCAACTCGAGAATAACCCGTACTTTTGCTCTCGTAAATCCAGAACTGGCCCAGCTGGCATTTGCTGTATTTACCTACACATTTTGGAACTCAGACATAAAAATAAGATAGCCCTAGTGGTATAACATTATATCGCCTAGTGGTATAACATTATATCCTTACCCTCTACCTTTTCCTCATTGCTCACGGCATCATTGGACACGTTCCGTCAAGATAATCATTCCCATCTCTTCCAAAGCTGCGGCCTCGACGAGATACTTACGTGGCCGATCAGAATCTACCCTGGTCCACTGGGATGTGGTCCCATGCAAAAAGATCGCTCTTTGTTTTCTGCCCGCTTATCTGCAAAAAGATTGGCCTGCTCAATCTACGGTCAGAAATCGGATAGCCAAGGATTTTCTCTGGACAAAGACCCAGCAATGGAGCTGGAAGATTTACGCTTCCTACATTTGTGAGGTAGAAATAATTGGAATTGTACACCTGCAAACGACGAGTCATTTAAAAAGCAAAGACGGAGCCAAAGAAAAAAGAAAAAGGAGAAGATCATACAGAACATCCACCTACCCATCCACTTCGGGCAACGTTTCCACTACCACCCATCTCTTTTTTCAGTCCCCCCCCCCCCCCCCCTTTCATTCCTTGACCTCTTCCTTCACTTTTCATTTTTTTTTATTTTTTTTTTCTTTTCGCAAAGGGGGGCATCCCTCTTCCTTTCCTTTGCAACCCTTCAGGCAAACGCCGTGAGGTACCTACCTGATGTCTATGCCCACAGATTCTTCATTTCCGGCCATTGGTCTTCATTGTTGTTGTTGTTGTTGTTTTTGTCATTGTTGTTGTCGTTTTTCTCAAGAGCCCAGGTTGTTGTGGCAGTCACCTTCGGAAATCACTACTAATCACTGTAGTCAGCCATGTGGTTATCCAGATGGTCTATAGAAGTCGCTATTCCTTATGAGACTCCCTCCCAACCTACCACTTCCATTATTTCTCCCTGGTGCACCCCTGCCCCCACGATCCTACCTGAGTGTATCACCCTCCAGTCATCTTGTCGGGGGTGACCTGACCGGACAGCAGTTGGAGGCACCAGTGCTAAGCAGGATGCCACCTACCCCACCCAGCCCTGATTAAAGCAGGGTCGGACGAGCCCTCTCGCGCAGGTACTACTGCCATTCTCGACGGTCAAAGACAAATTCGGGTAAGTGGGATCCCGACAGCCCTGCCTGGGGAACTTGGGTTATACACAGTGCCGTTGAGTGCAAATGTTGTTTCACCAAGCCCATACCTCCCCCATATCTCATCGCAATCACAACCAGATTCAGTCCACAAAGGTAATTGCGGGAGCGCCCTCCGGTTTGAGGGTAAAAGACAACAAACATGACTTGCTGTTGGATGTGAGGGCAAAAAGAGAGTGGTAGGGCAAAAAATGTTAGCCTCAGGGCAGGAAACAAAAAGACAGTGCACTCCCAGATAAATGATGCACATTTCGAAGAGGTCACAAGCTCGAATGTTGGCTACACATCCTCTTGTGCTCTCACGCTCATACCGATTGCAGAACACAGGCAACCTGTTCTTGTTCAACGTACCTGCTGTACTACAACCTTTCCCCCACCAACAGGAGACAGGCGTACACCATTCACTGGCATTCAGGCATAGGTAACAGCAGACTTCGGTAAGGTGGCTGTTTGTGACATTCCACAACGTGAAGTGTAAGAAACTCTATAAAGTTCATTGATTGTTTACGAAAACTACACAGTATCCAAGAAGGGTGGCCATGCAACTCCGGATCCTTTGCAACAGAATGTAGCCCTCTTGGCTAGATGGCCGATACAGGCCATGATGGATGCAGGTTCCAAGATTTGGATGGAGATGACAGAGTACATCCTAGGCACAGAATGGGAGTTGCAGGACCACTCTAAGATCTGGCTGTGTGCTGTTGCCTTCCTTCAGTGGCCGCAGACAGAAATCTAGATTACGGAGGAATACTCTCGGAGCATGGAACGTCAAACCTTATAAAAAGCAACCCCCGACAACCAGGCAAAAAGTTATGAACAAACAGCTTTTTAAGAATCAGTACATTGCAGACAACACGCCTTTTTCTGCGGCACAGGAGGCCCCAGGAGGATTTGGGAAGGCCTGGGTCAAGAAAGTTAATGCAGGTACAGGACCTCTGGGATATGACATACTGCAAGTTTCTGGACTTCACCCAGCTCAGAAGAAAGCTTGCACGGCTCCACAACTGGCCACACACCAGGTGGATCTCATAGCGGCAACATTGAATCAAGAGGGGCGGCGCACAATCTGCACCTGGCCCTCCACTGTGTACTCTAGGACAATAGCAGCCTGCTGTCTTGCAAATCAGTGAAAGGCTAGCGCCCCTTGCCGGGGCGTGACTAGGCGTGAGGCACGGGGTATGCTAACCGAGGCATTATGGAAGGAAATGGTTAAAACTGGCCGTTACTATGAGTTGTCCTACCTATGCCAAGGAGTGGGGCACCCTGTGGCTGGACGTACACAGGAAACAACAGGGGGTGGACAGGAAATAACGGGACACTGGACCCGGACCCGGACCTGGACCCAGTTTCCAGAAGATGCTTTCCCTGGTTGTTCCCATGCTCTTTGTACATGATACATGAGGGAAGCTGGGCCCGGTTCCCAGCACGCGTAGCTCCCCAGGAACAGATCAGAGAGTTAATTCAAAAAAAAAAAAAAAAAAAAAGGATGAGTTGTCCTAGATAGTCATTATGTGACCCGTATTCCAAGTGTGCACATTGGTGTAATTATAGGAATAGGGTCCCCGTTTTTGTTTCCAGCGCTTCAAGGTATTATTTCGGAAGTATGAAGAGAGAAGGGACGGTGGACCCCGTTTCCAGCAATAGCCTAAGCTGGGTAATGGCCCCAGTACTTCTGGTGTTGCTTGTTGAGGGATTCCTGGCCTCACCCCTCTCCTTCGCAATGAATTTTTCTCTTCTTCCCCCCCCCCCCAAAAAAAAACCTACACAGTACGAACGTGCAAGCAGCCTTGTACCGAACCCGGGGCCAAGTCCCACCAGCAGGGGGTTCGATTAGTGTTTTTTTTTTGTTTTTTTTTTTTAAAAGGGCGATGGCCTTGAGGTATTATCATCGGACTAACCATCCCAGGTAAATTCAATCTTGTGTCTAATCTGACAACGGTGGCCTTTTCAGCCCAGGGTGGCCTGATTGGCCTGATAGCCTTCAGGGATCCCCCACTGGGGGGCACCGGCCAGGGGATAGCCGGTAGCAGAGGGACCGAGCATCATCTGAGTGGCCAGTCGCTGTGCCTCCCTGAGTACCCCTCCCCGTATGAACTTCAGCAGAGACTGCTTTTTAACGCCAATTGGGGGGACCAACGGGCTATCTCTGGGTGGCGGGTGCCAAGCATGCCCAGGAAGGTTCGATTAGTTTTGGATTCGTGCCACAGCCAGGAAATCACACAAAAAAAAGCCAGCTCATATCTACAGCCGTTAGATTCATGGTCTGCCTGAAAAGATCGGCTAGAACAATTATTTAGGGAGAGAACTGCAGGGGTTCATCTGGAACGGCCGCAGCGTATGATGTGAGGGACGCTGGGCCTGGTTCCCAGCTATATGCATATACAAAGAGTATCTGCCAACTAACAGAAAAAGTAGATATATTCTGGCTGAAGGATCTGTGTAGTATATGTCTTATTTCGGCAACCTTTTATTGAGCTTCAAGTTAGTCTTTTCGATAAGTTTTAATTCTGTTGAGATAAGAGGGATCCTGGGACGCTGGACCCGGTTTCCAGCAAGGCTCTTTGAGACTCGAGGGCCAAGTCCCACTTACACGAAATCTCAACTTCTGACCGTAGATTCGGAAGATCAACGGCCCGAAATGAAGAATCAGCGTAAGTGGGACTTGGCCCCGGGGGTTGAATTGTGAGGTCCCCGGCCTCAGTCACTCTTTTTGGGAATATAAAGTAACAACTTAAAAAAAAAAAAAAAAAAAAAAAAACACAGATTTCTTCAGCGACAGCGTCAACAAAAGGAAGACCGAGGGGGTCCTAGTTTCTGCTGTACTGCTTCCTAGGCGAGAAACAAGGGGGTTCTCGTTTCTAGCGTACTGCTTCCTACGCCAGAAACGAAGAATCTGCATACAGCCGAGCCAGCGCCGGATTGCGACCGATGGAATCTGTCATCAATACGTTCTATTGGAATATATCCGTTAAATTTGGAACGGATAACAGAAGGTTGGCATCGCCGCGGCGCAAGGATGCCGAGCGCATACCACGAAATGAAATTAAAGAAAAGGAGTGGAAAAACGAACCAAATAAGGGCCAGATCCCACTAGCCCCTATTATTCACTTCTGACCGTTGATCTTCGTAATCGAGAGTCAAAAATGAACAATAGGGGCTAGTGGGATCTGGCCCTAAGAAAAAGCGTCGTTCGGGACATCCGTTAAAATTGGAACGAGACAGAGCAGGTTAGCATGGCCCCTGCGCAAGGATGACATCACCAACCGAGAAATGGTCCAAATTCAAAAGAAAAAAGCAAAACAAAAAAACGAAAGCCACGCAAAGAACGAAACTCTGGAGAGTCGGGGGAAGAGCTGATTGATTCTTCGAATGAGCAGACCATTGAGGGACCATAAATCCGCCTGCCGCATAACGCAAAGGCGAGGCAGTTTGGCCTCTGAAGCGGGTCGGTTCTCGTACCAAAGTCGCACCCATGGAACGGTTGATAAACCCGCCAGAGATCGACTCGTTAACCCTCTCTCTCTCTCTCTCTCTCTCTCTCTCTCTCTCTCTCTCTCTCTCTCTCTCTCTCTC
>BFEA01000341.1:1488818-1501824 GCA_003427395.1 Chara braunii
TGTGTGTGTGTGTGTGTGTGTGTGTGTGTGTGTGTGTGTGTGTGTGTGTGTGCCGCTGCCCTGTCTAGTGGAGGAGCCAGCAAGATGCGCGCCAAGGCGGGGCAAGCATCCAAGCAGGAGGTGGAGGACGCGAAGTCGAGATGATGCAAGGATGCGAGGCGAGGCAAGGTGAGGCGAGCCAACCAAGTGCCACGACGTCAGGGGGGCTAGTGAGCAACATGAGAAGCAGAGGCGTAGAGGGCCAGGAGGAGTGAAGCAAGATGAAACGGATGGCCTGGCCAGTACTCAAGGCCCGCACGTTCGGGAGTCAGATACGCAGCAGAGAGATGCGCTCAGACAGCACACAGACATAAGTGCGGGACACACGACCGAAAGACAAGAGACATACAGACAGCGGAAGAGAGAGAGAGAGGAGAGAGGTTGGGAGAGGAGGGCGCCGGAAGAAACTGGGCAGAGGGGGGTTGTAAGTGGGTGGGAAGGGGGTTAGCTAGGCGGTGAGGTAGGGGAACTGTTGGCTATTGGAGCCGCATGGGGCCGGAGCTAGGTAGCGGCCTGCCGACCAACCACAGCGACAACGGCCACGGGCAGACAGCAGTCCGAGCAGACAGCTAGCCGCCGTCATCGGCGTCCTCGGTCGCTGGCTGTCCTAACGCCTTGCCCCGCTACTCGCCCCTAACCGTGACCGATCTTTGTTCGTTTTCGGCCTTTTTTCAACTGTTGTGCTGTCTCCGGCTTGTCTCGATTCTCGCGTCAAGGCAAGAAAAAACAGAAACGAAGGAAACGGGCCACCACTTGTCGCTGTGCGAGTATCGAACCTTCGATCATTTGATCAACATTCATTGGCCTACATCATTCCTCCTGCCGCCCTTCCGCACCGCCTTCTTTCTTCCGACCTTTTCTGTCTTTTCTGCGATTTTCTTTTGTTTCTGCCCGCCCCACGGATCGACGGGTCGGGAAAACACGGAAAAAAAAAAAAAAAAAAAAACGCGCACCACCGCAAGAGGAGGGAAACCCCCACAAAAAACAGAAGCATAAATTGTACCTTCACATTGGCGCACTTGTTTGGTGCGGCGGTAGGCCGCTAGGTCGGTAGGCCGGTTGGCCGGTAGGCCGGTTGCGCGCTGCGCCATCGGTCGTAGTAGGGAACTTCCCGACAAATCCCCCCATCTGCTCCGCGCGGAAATGCTTGCAATTGCTTTTTTTTTCTTTTTTTTTTTTTTGGATGCTTGCAATTGCAAATCCCTCAAACACCACTTTCTTCCCACCTCTTGCAATGAACGTCCAGTCCAGTCCAGAACTCGTTACACTAACCAAACCGTTACCTCTGAGCCGTAGATCACTGCCATCGACGACCAACGAGGTGTTAATTTAATGCCGGTTTGGGTAAATTAAATGCGCAACCAGTCCACTTCGGCACATTGGATGATGAATGCCACCAGCTTGGACAACCGCCGTGGGAACGACAGAGAGAGAGATTAGGCCAACGTGTGTCATCAGCGAACCATCCGCGCTTGACGCTACATAGGAAGATAACTCAACCACGCCCACGTCGCCCAGCGCAACAAAGCCAGGCTTTGATTTGATGGAGTACCTCTCCTGGGGCGAGGTGCTACGAACAAAGAGGGTTGTTGGATTAAAAGCCTGAATCTGGAGGGTTTTCAGGCAGAGATGCAGAAATGCGGTTCAATCTAGACTTTCCGCACCTGTCCACAAAGGCGTCCAGGTTCGGGCATTCAATCCAATCCTCTTTGCTAGTCGAACCTCGTCCCTGACGTATCATATGTGACGACTCCCCGCCTATCAACGAAAGGGGTCCACGGTCCACCACAAGTTTGTACTTCTCCGGATCATGGAAAAGATGGGGAAAGGAAAAAAAAAGAGAAAAAAAAAAAAAAAAAAAAAAGGGGGAAAGTAATGGCGAAGACTCATGTACTCATGTGGACGGGGGAGCCTTCCAATAAAAAAAATAAAACACCTACCCCTCAGCCAAAAAGCCGCTCTCGCGGACCCGGTTTCCAGCACAAGCTTCAGTACCGGGTTGAGATGTTGAGGGATTCCCGGACTCAGGGCGAGATCCCACTAGCCCCTATTGTTCATTTCTGACCGTTGATCTCGTAATCGAGGGTGAAAACTGAATAATCCAGGGTAGTGGGATCTGACCCTCATTCAATTACTCTATAATAAAAGCTGCATTTTATTATAAAAAAAAAAAAAAAAGCCGCTCTCGCCAAGATGTCACATGCTCTGCCCTCAGCCAAAAGCCGCTCTCACCAGTGTGTCACAGCTGTGGCGCTATGATAGCATGAGATGACCTAAGAGGCAGCCGAATGGGCATTGCATGACAGCTATGGGCCTTCAGGATTCAGCAGCTTGTAAGTGTGAATGAACAACCATATATATCTTGCTTGACTTCCTGATGAAATGGGACATTGGGAAGGCAGTGGAAACAGATTTCGAATATCACAATCGGATGGGCGTACTCACACTAGCTCTTTCCCAAGTCTATCTCCCGCAATTACGGCCGGACCTGGATACATCTGACCGCATTCAGGTCCAGCTCAGTTGAAAAAGTCTTGAGTGTGAGTATGCCCTACCTGGGCACACAATAGGGCAGCTGCCCTGGCCTGGAATGGTTTTAGACTACCTGGGCACCGGGCAATTACCTAGCCAGTAGCTCCTGAGTTCATACCAAGAAAAAGCTGAAAGTCACTACCATGCACTCGGGTCTTTTTCCTTTCTTCTTACGGCCATTGCATAGCAGCTACAGGATTCAGCAACTTGTGAGAGTGAATGCTCAACTATATATAGCTTCACTTGGTGGTGAAATGGGAATGCACTGATAACAAAATTCAATATCACATTAGGATGTCCATTCTGGGCGAGTGGAGGAGAAGGGCATCTAAGGGCGCACTCACACTAGCACTTCCCGGCCAGACCTGGATGCATCTGACTACAGTCAGGTCCAGCGCCGGGTTGAAAAGTCCTGAGTGTGAATATGCCCCCGGGCACACTCTCCACACGCGAAATGAAAAAAATCACGATTTCGTTTCATGTTCACACTGCCACACGGCCCTCACGAATTTCAGCGGTGAAAAAAAATTGCGAGGTGTCAGGTGCTCTCCAGAAAGAGGAGGGGATCGCGTTTCGCGAGGAGGTTGCTGCCGCCCGCCTGCAGCACCTCTATTTTCGTGGGTCCTTGCAAGGAACCACAAACTGCCCGCCAAGTTGCGCCAACTCTCACGAACCCTTGTGGGTGTGTCCAACGCGGAGTATTGTCAAAGTTTCTGCAATTGATCAAGACTCGTTTTTCTTTTTTTTTTCCTTTTCGTACTCATCAAGACTCGTTTTTCTTTTTCTTTCCCTTTCCATACTCATTGGTTATCGTTCGTGTGCTCCGCGTGGCCATGCTGTGACGCCCAACCTCACGCCCAGCACGACTTCCTGATCGGCGTGAAATGGGGGCCCGGAAGTGCGAAAAAGGGGTGTGCCAAGGATTTTAGGAAAGTGGGGGTGGAGTCCCAGGTCGGAACTGTGACGAACCACTTCCCGACCCCATGCTATCTTTCGTACCCCTTGACTCAATACCCCCTTTTTGTATCATACTGACCCCACAAAAACCGCGTCGCTTTTCTTGATTTCAGGCGCCTTGTTTGGGCCCCCATTTTCGGAAGTTCTATTGATTCTTGGAATTCTGCTTTTTGTAATTCGGGAAATGCATGGGAAATTACGCGCGCCTTAGCGAGTGCACTGGGAATCGGGCTCGACAGTTAGGAATTCCGGAATAAGCGGAGCCCGACGTGTCTTTTTCTTTGCATGTATGTTCTCGGTCACGACGGAGAAAACTCTAGGAATTTTGTGAGAATACGGATAAGCATAGGACTTTCTTTTCCCGCGTCGACTTTCGCGCGCGGATATGGTGATTTCAATTTTTGAATTGGTGTAGGACATAGGCAAACTGTAATTGTTTTGGTGCCTTATTTTCTCTTGGTGTTGGCACCGCGCATGCGGGATTCCTCCTCCTTATTTCCCGCGTCCTTCTTCCCCCCCGCTCTCTTCTCTCTCCCTTCCCCCTCCTCTTCTTCTCCTATCGCAACTGTTTTTCCCTCTCTCTCTCTCTCTCTCTCTCGCTGCTTTTTTGCGCGCCTGTTTCCCCCTGTTGATCATCTGAATCTTGGACCCGTCTCGCGCTGCTTTTCACGCCTCGTTCCTTCTCGCTCTTCAACCTTAGCTCTCAAAGCCCGGTTGATCCTCCGATTACCCTTGCTCACCAATCAGACGCGTTGAGCAAAAGGATCTTCCTATTGCGCGACGAATCTGATTGGCCGAATATCGGGGTCTGAAGGATCAGCATGGCTTCCCTTGAGCACCCCTCGTTGAACCTTCTCCTCTTACACTTCGATTTCCCCTCTGTCTTCTCCCCCATCTATCTCCTTTCTCGCAACTATAAATTTCGCAAGCGCGCCTACAAATCTCTCTTACGTTTTCCACTCGCAAGCCTGCTTCTGGGAAGCAGTGGCTAGGTGATGTGTTTGGTGCGAGTCGAAAAGTCCTGTCGGGCTGACTGTACGATTGCGCGCTCAATCGCCACGACGGACTGTGGGATCTGGGCGAGCCGAGTCGAGTCTGCATCAGCGGGGTGACGATCGCATTGGCGGAAGTTAGCACACGACGGCCGGGATCGTCGGTGTGGGTATGAGGATCGATAATTAGAGTGGAGTGGATGATTGGCCTGGGGGCATACTGAGAGCTCACGGCGAATGCGCCTTCATTTCAAATCATTTTTTTTTGTGTGAATCCATGGCTGCAAAGCCAAATGTTCCTTTGTTGGATCCCGGTGTCTCCTACCTCGACATTTTTCGACTCTCTCTCTCTCTCTTTCTCTCTCTCTCTCTCTCTCTCTCTCTCTCTCTCTCTCTCTCTCTCTCTCTCTCATCTCTCTCTGATTTGAATGATGATGTATTACGAGTTTGTCTCTCCTGTGACCCAATGTGAACTCCTGTGACTCCCTATGAAGAAGAACTTCTTCCAGAACTCTTCCATTAGTTTTTTGGGTAATCCCCGAATGTAAGGGAGCTCAATCCTCTTGTCTTGTGAATGGTGGATGCGTGTGTACTATCCCCCGATTTGTATTAGATGCATCATTGGCATTTTCGCACCTTCAACAATGGACGTATGTATAAAGATGCTTGTATTTTCGCGTTGATTAGTCACAGATCTTAACGGGATTTTGTTCGAGAATGCAAGAGTGTTTAGATATGTCGTCCTGAATGCACTGCGCATGTCATCTGCCTTATGCTGCACGATATCTGCAGACACTTTATGGTGCCGCCTCGAAAAAGTCGGGCGCCTCGGATTTTTGTCGATCTGATCTACTGAAACTGAGTCGCGGATTGATCCCTCGAAACCCCAACCCGATTACTTGCATGGTTGCATGAGCTATGAAAGATGTCTCCCTCGTGTCGAAGGGAAGGAAATACTAGTTAGTTATTTTTCGATAGTGTTTTTTTTATGACGTCTCGGGGTTTTTGCAAACTTATTTTGATTGATTGATATGTGGACTAACGACCGCTCCTCGATTGGGCGCTAGCCTTCCGTATCTCCCTCGTCAACGCGCCCCTTCCCTTACAACGAGGAAAGAACACGTGTATAATCCGAGTGGGACGTGCGAGAAGTTGTCGCACGGATCGACGGACAATATTACTTCCCTCCCGAAAATCGTTGTTCCGGGTTCGTGGATGTGGGCTTTGTCATTATTGATACGCACTTTCCACCCTACTCAGTACTGTTGTCATCTAACGAGCTGATTGTCATTCCGTGGACGGCAGTGGCGCCCCATTGGCCTCGAACCTTGTGCACTGAGTGCCATCGTTTCGATCGCTACGAATCAAAGGGCTTTCACTACCGGATACGGAGTGAAGACGGGCACAAGAAAAGAGCCATGCGGCTGAGACCATCCACGTCGGATTCGGAACTGACCAACGAGCGACGTCGGGACTTGATACGGAAACGGGACACGCGGAGTGTACCGAAGCCCTTCCGCTCTAAACGAAGATCTGTAGCGCGGTGGGAAGCTCGACAATACTTTTTGGATTAAATTTGGATTTTTCTCTTTTCGCGTCGTGCCCGCGCGCGCATTTTGCAACGCGCGAAAACAACCGACTCACTTCATCGGGCCAACACGGGGGATTTCAGTTTTGTCTGTGTCCACACTCAATTTTTCAAAAATCCTTGGCACACCCCATCTTGCTGTTTTTTTGGGTCTTCTTTCCGCGCTCTTAGCACTCCGAACGGAAGACAGCACAGGGCGTGAGGTTGGTATCGGAGCCGACACGTGTCTTCGCAGATCAGGACTGAGCCGCGGTTGACGAACTTGCCGGATCTCGGAGATGTAGCCACGTGGCTGCAGCAGATGATTGCCAAGAGCTTTCTCCGTGATGAAACTCATGGCGAGGACGGGGAAGAAGACGAGGGATGGGAACAAGAGGGAGAGAACGAGGTGAGAGCTAGATCGTTGTCGTCCTCTTCTTCAGCAGATGAGGGAGACGGAGGGAGGTCAGAAGGAGGGAGGGGACGGATGTAGGAGGTATGTCGGACGATGGGGATAGAGCTATGGCTGGCGCTTGCTTCGGGCCCAATGCGCACTGTGTTGGCACCGTTGGGCCCGAGCTCGACTACGCGAAAACAACCAGAAAATTTGGGAGCGAGTTTCCGGTCGTGTGCACATTTACGTACCTGCACTAGGTACCCTAATTTATATTGATGTTGGGGACCAACGTTTCCATTTCGGGCTTCGTAGCTACGGACTTGCCTTCCGTGGGCTAGATCAGTCATTTTCTATCTCTTTCGGGCTAGCTTCGGGACGACCATTTCCATTAAATCGGCGTACCTTTTGGCCTTGGCCTTATGGGCGGCACGCGTGTCTTTACCCCCTGCTTCGGCAATTTATGAGTTACCCCGGTAATCGACACATGAGAGGCTATTGGTCCGAAGCTGAAAGGGGGTGAACCCCGTGGATTTGTGAGGGGTGGCCCGATGTATTCCTATGATTTGGTATACGATCTCGGGCCAAGGACGCGTGTCACGCGCCGCTAGATTTCTACGGAGGGCAGTCTTAATTATGCGATTGACATTTTTGGCCAACCCGTTCGACTGGGAAACGTGGGGTGCCGTGTGTCGAAGCGTAATGCCTCGTCGTGCGAGTAATTCCTCTACCTCGCCTTTGAATTCGGACCCGTTATCGGTTAGAATCTCTTCCGTATCAAGGTGGGTATAGAGGAACCGATCGATGTACGTGGCTATCTCTGCGGCCTCACGAGTCTTGCAGGGGTAGACCTCGATGTATTTGAAATAATGGTCTATTAGAACTAAAAGGATGGAACATTCGCAACGGTTTGGGCCAGGTGGCACATCGATATCTGTTGTGTCCATACTGACTTGCTGGAAAAGGGCGCTCTACTTCCGTCGGTACTATCGTGTTTGGTCCCCGTATTGGGGCACGGTCGGCGGCACAGACCAAACAGTTGGCGACTACGTATCTGACATCGTCCCGTATATTAGACCAGAACCGTTGATTCTGATCTCTAGTTGTCTTCGTGACACGTATCGCGAAGTGAGCGGCCTGCTCTTCATGAGCAGATCGAGTCCAATCATATCTTTGGAATGGATTGGGAACCGTAAACCACAAACCTGATCCGTCATTTTTACGCTTTTCCAGGTAATTGTTGATCCATCGGTAATCCCGGGATCTCTCGGTAGCCCGAAGTCTGTCGTGCTTAGTGAGATGATCCGATGGTAATCCAGCTAATTTAGCTAATAGAATTTTATCCATCCAGACTTCCGCTCATCGGTATTTCTCGTCATATTCCGGGTCGTCCGTTCGGGCAGCCTCGAATCGAGCCTCGGTGGGGAGTTTGTCCATTCTACACAGAGGGCACTTCCACACCCTACTGCTCGTTCGGTATCGAACGCATGCACCGTGTGCATGATTGACACACGTGGCAGAGTTCACCCACTCAACGAATCCGGTCTCAAAAAGATGACAATTCACCCCATATACTCGTGTAATACACGTGCAAAAATAACAGAATTCATCGGGAAGGGTGGCGAAGAAGGCTGAGGAGGCGAGAGGGTCGGAATCAGCAGGGGAAGAAGGGGTCGCAGAGACAGGTGGGGTAGTCATGAAGAGAGAGAGAGAGAGAGAGAGAGAGAGAGAGAGAGAGAGAGAGAGAGAGAGAGAGAGAGAGAGCAGGGTCGCAGGGCAGGTAGAGCAAACGCCCCGTGTCACTCACTCCTCCGACATAATTTCCACTTGTCCGTACCGTGGTCCGTTCTTGTCCTTCGGCTCGTTCCACGGAATCACCTCCTCGCTCTTGAGGACCTTCTCGGGTCAGTGCAGTCGTGTCAACCCGTCAGCATTCCCGTGCCTCTCGTGCTTCCGATGACAAATGTCAAAGTCCATGCTCTGTAGCACCGTTGCCCATCTCTCGATCATGCCCGAGTAATCCTTAGATTTCTTCAGGGCTAATAGTGGCTCATGTTCGGTCACTAGCGTGAACTTCTGCCCATACAGATAGGCTCGGAAGTGACTGATGCCCTATAGAGCCGCATAGCATTCTCCTGTCGGGGCGGCGTAATTGCGCTTGCAAGCAGGCACCGACTTAGACACGTATTCCACCATGCATTCGAGTCCGCCTGGTCCTACCTAGGCAAAAATCGCTAAGATTGCCTCCGACTGCCAGTCCGTGATGAGGACAAAAGGCTTTGCAGGATCCGGTCTGATAAGGACCGGAGCCGAAATAAGGGTCGCCTTGAGTTTCGAGAACGCTTGATCACACTCTGGCGTCCAGATCAACAGCTGATCCTTTTTCAGCAGATTTGTGAGGGGACCCGCAATAGCCGCGAAGCCCTGGATAAACATTCGGTAGTACGAGGCCAGACCCAGAAAAGCGCGAACTTGCATGATAGTCGTGGGCACAGACGCGTCTCTCACGGCTGCCACCTTTTGTGGTTCCGGTTTGAGTCCCTGGTCTGTCACCATGTGTCCCTGGAAGGAAATGGTGGTGAGAAAGAACTGGAATTTCTCTAGCGCCACCTTGAAACCGGCATCTTTCAATGCATGCAACGCGCACTCGATGTGCTGCACATGCCCCTCGTAAGAACTCGAATACACCAGAAAATCATCCATGTACACAATCACACAATAGTTGAAGATACTCTTTCCGCACAAAGTTATGGAAAACCATGTTCATGGCTCGCTGAAAGGTTGCGGGGGCATTGCAGATGCCCATTGGACATCGAACCCATTGCCAAGTACCTTCGAACAACACAAATGTCGTTTTCAGACGATCCTCCTCTCAAACAAGAAGATGATGAAACCCATGTCGAACATCAAACTTACTGAAAAATTGAGCACTCCCAATCGCATCCAACAACTCATCAATCCGGGGAAGAGGGTACACATCTTTGATTGTGATATCGTTTAGTTTCCGATAATCGATGCATATGCAAATCCCTCCGGCCTTCTTGGGCACGATTACCACTGGAAACGACCAAGGTCCTATAGCGGGTTCGATCCATCCATTAGCTTCGAATTCCTTAATACGTGGCTGCCTGTTGTGCTGGCGAGTATCGATAAGGAACACAACTAATGGGTGGATGATCCCCCGTAAGGATGGCATGCTCGATCACATTAGACAGCCCAATATCGTTATCGCGCACACTTAATACCTCTACGTACCCATTCAAGACTTTAATCAGTGATTGTCGAAATTCGAGGGGGACGTGATCGGGCAGAGTGACAGTCGGTCGATCTGGTATCTCAAGGGGCATATCGATCCAATCAGCAGGCCAATTCCGTCGGTCATGGACGCTAGAGAAAATAGAGCCGCTAGTGCGGACAAAAAATACAATCGCGATCATCTGGGATTCAGTGGGGTTAATCATCTCGGTCTCCTTAACTTCGGCGTCAGTTTTCGAATCAGCCGAGGTTTCTTCCACGGTTAGTCCTGTTAGATCCACCATTTTCTGCATCAGATCGGGCACATCGTCGACAGGAGCTTCGGCTTTTTGTTTAATCAGAGTGATGGTCGCTCCTGTCGTAAGCAGTGACCTTGGAGGGGAAACAGAAACATCCAGGTATTGTTTCGCTTTTTGATAGCATGCTCGGAGGGAAAGATTTCCCTCGTACAAAGTGCGAGGGGGTTCCAAATCGTCTGCCAGGTCAGATAGTTGCAAGATGGGTTCTCCGAAAAAGGTCGAAGGACTGACCTGGGTTTCCATAGGCGCGAGCGCGTTGTCTTCCAGACTCAAGTGGAAGGCTGGAAGGTTCGGGCGGCTTTGGGAACCATCCGAAATTCCTCGGGGGTTTCGTTCTCGAAAAGTTCAACCAAGTGTTTCCACTCACTCTCACTAGGCATCTCTTCCTCGCACTTCTGTTCTTCGAATCCGCTACTATTACCCGGGGATGAAAATTCCTCGTGATCGGGACCTTGAATCATCCCTATCCGAGCAGGATTATGATTTTTTTTTACTGTTCGGGTTGAAATCCGCAACGGGACTGTTTTCCTCCTGTTTGTGTGAGCACCAACTGCTTGGAATCGAAATGCATGCGGGCACCTACCGCCATTGCCCAAACCAGTCCTAACAACACCGAATATGAGTCCACATCTATAACTAAAGCGTTAACGAGGACTTGTACCCGTCCAACTTTCACGGCCACATTCTCGATGACTCCAATGATATTCATTGCTTTCTCATCGGCAGAGACATAATGGTCCTTGCCAGATTGAGGGAGAGTCGAGTTGAGTCGTCCTGTTCTTTTTACCGTGTCTAATGATATAGCAACCGCAGAGGAGCCGGTATCGATGAGAGCGTTAAAAGGTTTGCCCCATACTTCGCAATCACATTCATCACTTTTCCACAACAGTGGTTGAGCTCGCACGAAGTGATCTTTCTTAACTAATGAAATTGCAGCTACTCGCGCGGCTTCGGGTTCACCAACTTCGGGTTCAGGTGATGCAACACCCTCCGCTCCTTCTTCCTTCTTCTTTTTCAACATTCGTTGTATGCGCTGGCATGTAAAGCGTTTTTGATTCTTCTGACATTGCTGCAGCAGCTTGTTATTTGCTGCTTCGGATATGGTGAGCAAATGCCCTACTGGGACCGGAACGCGAATGTCCAGTTGCTTGAGCATTCGTAGTACATCAATTTCTCCCGTCCGAAATTGTGGTCCGGGGTTAGATTCACGTTCGACCCATTCAAGATCGTCCTGGGCTGGTCGAATGACTCCGATCATGTCGGCGAGATGAACGTATTCGACCGGATCAACCACATCAGCAGCTTCGGAAGAAGAAGTTCCTGAGGTTGATGCAACTGCTATTGAGGGGGAAGATCGCTCAGGGGCATAGGCAATGATCTCCTCGTTTCGAGCCGTATCCATTAGTGTGGCCAACTGTCCTTGATTCAGAACTACGGGGGCTGCGGCAGGTGGGGGCTGGTTTCGTTTTGGCTGCGGACAGTCCCGGGCAAAATGCCCGGGCAAAATGCCCGGTCTGTTTATAGTTGTAGCACTCGATTTTCCCCGCCTGGTTAGCTGTGGGAGGGAACTGTGGTGCATATCCGGGTGTAGGCAAAAGCGGGAACGATGCATGGGTAGGTCGAGCAGGAGCCGGGTTGGGCTTAATTAGTCTGCTCATTATCTGTTCCATTCGATCCATGTGAGCCGCCTGCATTTGGACCAGGTTGCTCATCCATTCAGATTGTTTGGTAGTATCTGTATGGATCATCTGTGCCAAGTGCATGTTTGTTATGGCCATAGGGGAGGGATCTTGGGAGCTTCTGGGTTTAACAGTTGCTACCTGTTGGTTCATTGAGAGGGTTGGAGGAGGGGGAGAAGGAACTGACGGGATATCAGAGGCGACCCCTTCGGGATGATCAGGCCGGGGATAGAATCGTTCTACCGCTCGTAACCACGATCGTCGTTTCGCCACTACATCTTGAATCGTGTCCGTAATGTCTTCGTCTCCCTGACCGATATATTTCTTTGTATCCGTCAGGTCTAACTCAAGTGCTTTAGTGATGATAGCGGATAGCTGGTGCGTTTTAGGGGGGACCTTTTTCTGCAGCTTTCCTTTTAACGTCGGACTTCATAGATGATCGATGAACAAATCTCGGACGGACTTTTCATCTCGCCCTGATTTGTCTAACGTAGTTTGGAATCGATCCACGAAGTCAGGCAGCAATTCCCCTGGTTCTTGCGGTCGAGTCTTGAGCACATACCAAGCGGCATCTTCGCTGACCGTATCAAATCTGGCCAAGAATGCTTGCTTGCAGGTGTTCCAATCTACCCACGTGTGTTTCCTAAGCCAATCATGCGCCGTGTTGCGAAGCAGCAAGGTGATGACGCGGGGAAGATCTCCCTCGCTATATCCTTGAGCTTCGACGGCTTCCAACCAAGCTTCGTGGTGGGTGTGATTAGGAAAGAAAGGAAAAGGGGCGGGCATACTAACAATCACCCTGGGGGGCGCTATGTTACCGTCTGCCATTGGCATAGCTGGTCTAGCCGCACCAGATCTAGATCTGGTCAACCTTCAATGGCGACATCAACGCGGTCAGCCCACTTCGACATACTGCGATCTTGACCTCTTTACGAGAGCCTGAGTGGACGCAGCAGTTGTCAGCTGAGTGGCATCACGGTCTTGCGCGTCCAGGGAACAATCTAGTCCCGACGTTCGGGACTGACTTCGACGAAATTTGCACCTCTCCGCGCCAGCCGGCAATCGTGCTCCCCACCCTCATCCCCTTCCAACGCCCCTAATGAACCACGCCGCTCCTCTCGCTCCTCTCTCCACCTTTGGTCTTCCCTCTCTCTTCCCTAGTACCTTCTGGCAATCCGATCTCCATCCTCGCCTTTCTTTCCTGCTCGAGCCTCTTGTCGTCCCGCTCCTTGATCCCGGGCATTGGCAGGTGTGGCGCGAGACCTTTGTCGATCTGTCTGTGTGCTTGGCCC
>BFEA01000341.1:1501884-1527600 GCA_003427395.1 Chara braunii
TTTCCTGCTCGAGCCTCTTGTCGTCCCGCTCCTTGATCCCGGGCATTGGCAGGTGTGGCGCGAGACCTTTGTCGATCTGTCTGTGTGCTTGGCCCGAGTGCAGGTGACGTGGACGCGGACCAGCGAGCATCCTGCGTGCATCGAGTACCTGGAGCTGTTGATCCTACAGGCTTGGAGAACTGAAGTGGAAGGTGATCTTCTCGGTTTCCTCTTCGGATCGGTGCGGCTAGGCCATCGCCAACCAATTACTCAAGAACTCGTTGTCCCGCTCGCGCAACTGGCTTACGATCTCTCTCTTGACATCGTTTCGAAAATGTCGACAGTCCGGCTCTGCACGTCATCACGCGGGCATTAGCGCAGTATCTTCAGTGGACTGCATGCTTGGAAGAACCCGGGAGTGAAAGCACTCTGCCATCGCGGCAGGAGTACTTGAAGTCGTACGAAATCATCGATCGTGCCTTCAATCCGAAGGAAGATCCTGAGGAGGCGCTTGAAGGGGAAGAAGAAGCCACCGAAGAAGAGGGCGACGCCGACGAAGAAACGTCGGAGGAAGGAAGATATAGTGAGTACAGCGAAGGGGAGCAGAGTGAAGAAGAGGAGGAGGTAGAAGAAGAAGACGAAGAGGAGGAAGCCGGATCGGAGTGGGAGGCCTTGCCGGAAGAAGCGGCGCGCACAGGCACGGAGGCGAGAGATCCAGAGGCGGCACGTAGAAGGGATGAGATCGCCGCCGGGAAAAGCCAGCTGGAGTTCGCCAGTGAGGCGAACCTGCGCATCGACGACGACCCGACCAGGGATCTAGAGCCCCCCGAGCCCGAAGATGGCGGCCCAGCAACTGCGGCTCCGAGCGCATCGCGACGGAGACGAAGCCGATCCCCCTCCCCCTCCTCTGCCCCAGCCCGTCCCCCAGTTCGTCCACGTACCGATGCGGGCGATCGGCCTTCGTCCCCGGTCATTATCCAGCCGTCCCCTTGATTACCTCACCCTCTGCCAGATCTATACCCCCGTCACCTTCCCTCACAACCCCTTTCCTCCCAATACCTTCCGTCACTTTTACTCCACCCGTCTCGCCGTCACCGTCCATCCCCACCCTTCCCTTCAATGCGCAAACCCCACGTTCTGTTTGCACGTCCTTTTGTTCAGTGCCGCGTGGGAACAGAGTAACACAGTAGAAGTCTACTGCGTAATCACAGAAACCATCCCTGCATGTCGCCATCACAAGTTGTTTCGCGCGACACTCTTCCGCACTTTCTCCACCCTTTACCCTAACTACCTCGCCTCCCTCCCCCACAGCGGCGATCGGTTTCCCCGCTTTCACCGGATCATCCGCTACGAGGAACTTCCGATCACAGAGGAAGGGATGAACCACTACTTACCCCCACTCCCTGAGTCCCCCCCAACCCTCCCTGTCGATACCCCCCCATGTATAATTTCTATTTTCCCATCCCCACGCGACGCTGATACCCGACACGTGCCCATCCCACCCTCTTCTTATCCACGACCTTTCTAAGCGAGGCGATCGACTGGACAAATGGCCACGTGTCCCCCCAACAACACGAATCAGCAGCTTCACGAAGATCACGCCATTGACGATGACGTCAACGCATGCTCTAATTCGACGGATTGGGCTGGACTGAGGGTGCAGAGCACACAGAGATCTGATGGACCATGATGGTGCCACCTGGACGATCTTCAAAGTTCGAAGGATAGGGGGTTGCATATGACATGGCTGCAGGAAACGGGATCCGAAACAACACGAGCCGGCATGCTTCACGGAGATCTTGCCACGGATGTTGTCGTCAACACGTGACCCGGCTCAGTTCTCTCCGCCGACATTTAGCTGATCTAAGCCTCCTACTTCCTCCTGCTTCTTCGTCTCCTCCCACTCCCCTCGTTCCTTGTACTTCTTCCTGCTTCTTCGTCTCCTCCGACTCCCTTTGTTCGAGCTTTCATGCAATCAGGAGATCGCATAATTTTGGAACCCCCTGCGCGTCACATATGTGACGAACCACTTCCCGACCCCGTGCTATCTTTCGTACCCCTTGACTCAATACCCCCTTTTTGTATCATACCGACCCCACAAAACCCCCGTCGTTTTTCTTGATTTCAGGCGCCTTGTTTGGGCCCCCATTTTTGGAAGTTCTATTGATTCTTGGAATTCTGCTTTTTGTAATTCGGGAAATGTATGAGAAATTACGCACGCCTTAGCGAGCGCACTAGGAATCGGGCTAGACAGTTAGGAATTCCGGAATAAGCGGAACCCGACGTGTCTTTTTCTTTGCATGTATGTTCTCGGTCACGACGGAGAAAACTCTAGGAATTTTGTGAGAATACGGATAGGCATAGGACTTTCTTTTCCCGCGTCGACTTTCGCGCGCGGATATGGTGATTTCAATTTTTGAATTGGTGTAGGACATAGGCAAGTTGTAACAGTTTTGGTGCCTTATTTTCTCTTGGTGTCGGCACCGCGCATGCGAGCTTCCTCCTCTTTATTTCCCATGTCCTTCTTTCCCCGCGCTCTCTTCTCTCTCCCTTCCCCCTCCTCTTCTTCTCCTATCGCAACTATTTTTCCCTCTTTCTCTCTCTCTGCTTTTTTGCGCTCCTGTTTCCCCCTCTTGATCATCTAAATCTTGGACCCGTCTCGCGCTGCTTTTCGCGCCTCGTTCCTTCTCGCTCTTCAACCTTAGCTCACGAAGCCCGGTTGATCCTCCGATTACCCTTGCTCACCAATCAGACGCGTTGAGCAAAAGGATCTTCCTATTGCGCGACGAATCTAATTGGTCGAATATCGGGGTCCGAAGGATCAACATGGCGTCCCTTGAGCACCCCTCGCTGAACCTTCTCTTCTTACACTTCGATTTCCCCTCTATCTTCTCCCCCATTTATCTCCTTTCTCGCAAGTATAAATTTCGCAAGCGCGCCTGCAAATCTCTCTTACGTTTTTCACTCGCAAGCCAGCTTCCGGGAAGCAGTGGCTAGGTGATGCGTTTGGTGTGAGTCGAAAAGTTCTGTCAGGCTGACTGTACACTGGCCGGTTGCGCGCTTGATCGCCACGACGGACTGTGGGATCTGTGCGAGCCGAGTCGAGTCTGCGTCAGCGGGGTGACGATCGCAGTGGCGGAAGTTAGCACGCGACGACCGGGATCGTCGGTGTGGGTATGAGGATCGATAATTAGAGTGAAGTGGATGATTGGCCTGGGGCCATACTGAGAGTTCACGACGAATGCGCCTTCATTGCGGATCTTTTTTTTTTGTGTGAGTCCATGGCTGCAAAGCCGAATGTTCCTTTGTTGGATCCCGGTGTCTCCTACCTCGACATTCTTCGTCTCTCTCTCTCTCTCTCTCTCTCTCTCTCTCTCTCTCTCTCTCTCTCTCTCTCTCTCTGTCTCATCTATCTCTGATTTGAATGGCGATGTATTATGAGTTTGTCTCTCCTGTGACCCAATGTGAACTCTTGTGATTCCCTGTGAAGAAGAACTTCTTCCCGAACTCTTCCATTAGTTTCTTGGGTAATCCTCGGATGTAAGGGAGCTCAATCCTCTTGTTTTGTGAATAGTGGATGCGTGTGTACTATCCCCCGATTTGTCTTAGATGCATCATTGGCATTTTCGCACCTTCCACAATGGACGTATGTATAAAGATGCTTGTATTTTCACGTTGATTAGACACAGATCTTAACGGGATTTTGTTCGAGAATGCAAGAGTGTTTAGATCTGTCGTCTTGAATGCACTGCGAATGCCATCAGCCTTATGCTGCACGACATCTGCAGACAGTTTATGGGGCCGCCTCGAAAAAGTCAGGCGCCTCGGATTTTGGTCGATCTGATCTACTGAAACTGAGTCACGGATTGATCCCTCGAAACCCAAACCCGATTACTTGCATGGTTGCATGGGCTATGAAAGATGTCTCCCTCGTGTCGAAGGGAAGGAAAAGACTAGTTAGTTATTTTTCGATAGTGTTTTTTTGATGACGTATCGGGGTTTTTGCAAACTCATTTTGATTGATTGATATGTTGACTAACGGCCGCTCCTCGATCGGGCGCCAGCCTCCCATATCTCCCTCGTCAACGCGCCCCTTCCCTTACAACGAGGAAAGGACACGTGTATGCGAGTGGGACGTGCGAGAAGTTGTCGCACGGATCGACGGATAATATTACTTCCCTCCCGAAAATCGTTGTTTCGGGTTCGTGGATGCAGGCTTTGTCATTATTGATACGCACTTTCCACCCTACTCAGTACTGTTGCCATTTAACGAGCTGATTGTGATTCCGTGGACGGCAGTGGCGCCCCATTGGCCTCGAACCCTGTGCACTGAGTGCCAGCGTTTCGATCGCTACGAATCAAAGGGTTTTTACTACCGGATACGGAGTGAAGACGAGCACAAGGAAAGAGTCACGATGCTGAGACCATCCACGTCAGACTCGGAACTGACCAACGAGCGACGTCGGTACTTGATACGGAAACGGGACACACGGAGTGTACCGAAGCCCTTCCGCTCTAAACGAAGATCCGTAGTGCGGTGGGAAGCTCGACAATACTTTTTGGATTGAATTTGGATTTTTCTCTTTTCGCGCCGTGCCTACGAGCACATTCCGCGACGTGCGAAAGCAATCGACTCACTTTATAGGGCCAACACGGGGGATTTCAGTTCTGTATGTGTCCCCACACTCAATTTTCCAAAAATCCTTGGCACACCCCATCTTGCTGTTTTTCTGGGCCTTCTTTCCGCACTCTTAGCACTCCGAATGGAAGACAGCAGAGGGCGTGAGGTTGTGCGTCACAGAACTGGGATCTCCGAAGGCAAGTTTCAGGGACAAAACTGCAGGAAGGTGGTCGCGCCTGGGTCTGGTGCTACGTAGATTGGGGTCACCACCTCCGCTGGTTACATCGTCGGGGTCGATCCCGTAGTTGGTGTACCAGCGGGATGCTGTGGCTGTCGTGTTGTGACGCCCAACCTCATGCCCAGCGCGACTTCCTGATCGAAGTGAAATGGGGGCCCGAAAGTGCGAAAGAGGGGTGTGCCAAGGATTTTACGAAAGTGGGGGTGTGACGAACTATCTTCTATAATCGCGCGACTTCCTGCGCTCCGTGCGCGGGGATGCAGTGGGGAATCGGGAGGGACTTGATGGGTGATAGGGCGCAAGCAGGATCAGTGGGGCAAGTTGCCTGGATGCCCTTGCTTCTTTTTCGTTTTCGTTGGAGTTGATCCAGTGGGTAACTGTAGTTTTTGGCGGGCGCGATCGCAACTGTAATCTTCTTGTTCTTGTATTTCCTTCTTTCCTGCCTCGTCTTCGCATGCACACTCTTCCTCTGTCCCGAGTGGTTCTCACGGTTGCATGCCTGGATCGATGCACGGAGAGAGGCTTCATCCCGCGCTGCGGCCAGGGCATGCAGACGTAGGCACTCCCTCCCTTCTCTTTCTCATCACTTGGCGCTAATCCCGTATCCCTCGCGCAAGCATGCATGCTATAAATTTCACAAGCGCGATTAGTTGTCTCTCTAACCTACTTGGGAGTTAGTGCGATCGAGAGGATCGGCTGACGAGCAGAAAGACGGTGAGTAGAGAGTCACACGATCCGACGAGCTGGCGCTGAGTGCGCGGGGTTGACGCGTGGCCGAGACGGACTGTGGCACGTGGGCGAACCTGACTTGCATACTCAGGCCAAGTGGGGTCACGACTCGGGTTGATGTTGGGGGTGCGGGGCGACGGAGTGCCCGCATCGAAAGAGAAAGAGAGAGAGAGATACGGGGATATGGTGGAATAGTATCTATTCTTCCTTCTGTCTATATATATTTTGATTTCAAAGATTGGTCAATTTTTGTTGCGGCATTTTTGTAATTTCTTGAGTAAATCATCTCGGACTTTTTGTTGTATGTATGTATGCATGAATGACGGTGAATGAGCTCGTATCCTTTCTTTTGAGTTGTCTTTTTTACCAATGATTACGGAAACTGCTGGGTGTGTATGCTTGTGAATATTCAATAGTACTTTCCACCCCGGGAACGAGATTGATTGCCTAAGGGAACTAGCTACATGGTTGAACCAGTACGCTGACAGATCGCTCCTTGTTTATTTGTGCAGTTTAGGATCTGATCAACTGGCCAGTGCGCACGTACGTGTAAGACAGCAGCCGTTCGCGGACTTGCCATCTACACGCGCGCCTGCAAAAGCCAGCTACGATCTCGCCCGTAGAAAGATGTGTGTGCATGAACTCGGCTGAACGAGACATGGCGATAAAATCACCTTTCTGGATCACTGATCGCGAAAGCCTGAGGAACCCAGAATACCGAACGTATTGGGAGAGGGAACAAATCCGCCGGCAGCGAATCCGATAACATCGCCACTTACGGAACCCTGGGCACCTTGAGTACCCCTGCCGGACTGAAAACTAGCGATTGTGCAGGGGCGACTTCCAACTGACAATCAACCGAGACCCGCAGATTCTCGATTATCCCGACAGCCGAAACCATCAATATCTTCTAACCCCAGGCTTCGTTGCCATCACCACTGACTTCCCTCCCTACTATACCGTCTTCCCCTACCACCGGTTACTCGTGATCCCCTGGGATTCCATAGCCCGGTTCTGGCCCCGTCCGCCATGCTCAGAGTGTCAGCAGCCCAACGAGTATCGGCAGGTGAGGGTCACGGAATGAACCCAACCCCGGACAGAGCGTCGAGAACCCAGCTCATCTTCGTCGGACACCGAGACTTGTGACGGCCGACAGCGGTACGAGCACTCCCAAAGAGACACCTGTAGCACCCCACCCCGGCCCAGGTGCACGATCGACAATCGCCCCAACTCTGAGCCAGAAGACACTTGCACTTCTACCCCTGGAACTCGACACACTGGCATGAGATTCCAGTTCCGACCTGGAACTCCGCCCCCACTTTCCTAAAATCTTTGGCACACCCCCTTTTTCGCACTTCCGGTCCCCCATCCCGCTTCGATCAGGAAGTCGCGCTGGGCGTGAGGTTGGTATCGGAGCCGACACGTGTCAAGACCAGGAATTGACAAGTGGCTTGGCTCTCTTAGTTCAACCGACCTGGCGACCCCAAAAAGGGGATGGTCTGCGCCAGGGAAAGCGTCGGCACGCGAACCTATAGAGACAAGCCGATCTGCAGGTAGATCAGCCGATAACATGAATGCCAATCAGGCCAACGCTAATCAAGCGCAGGTTCACCAGGCACAGGGAGGGGCAGGTGGCGGCCCAGTACTCGCCCCCCAGCCAGCCCCTCAGCCTGCACGTGTCCGCACTCCGGTAGCCCCGCCAGATTTATATTTGTTCGACCCGACGCACCATCTGGCAGGAGCGTGGCTTGCCACTCTCCGAGCACAGCAGTACGATAACGACGAGGCGAGAATTAATATCCCCACCCGACTCGGGGGTGATGCCCACCATTGGTTCAGCACCTACGTATAAATTGACCACCCTACCTTTGAGAGAGATTTCCTCCACAAATTCGACTACATTCACCCGGAACAAGCGTTCTTCATGATCAAAGATCGAGTACAAAAACCCCTCGAATCTATTGCAGAATATGGCAGTCGATTTTACCGATTGTTCGTAAAGTCACAGAGAGACGGAAAAGTAGGAAGAGACTTCTTCACAGACGGGCTCCGAAGCAGAGCAATACGGGCCAAGCTGCCAAAACAGTTTTCCCCCATTACCTTTACCATGACACAGATTATGGACGCAGTCGAGGAGATGGAGTGAAAGTTCGCTGCCAGCTTCCTCGAAGGAGAAGACAACACTAAATGAAGGGGATTCCACGGAACTAACCCGAGCAAAGATGGAATTGGCCACACTTCAGCACAAATTTGAAAATATGGGCTTTGTATCGGGATCCATCACCTATCTGGAACAAGTGGCAACTCAGCGACCTCCTCTTGATCAAGGAGCGAGACCCTTACCGATGAGGGCGCCGACACAGGTACCCGCCCTGGATCAGAGGGCGGACGAATCGAACGCATACTGGACCTCATGCGTACGTTAGTCGGCCTTATGCAAGAGAGCAAGAAGGAGCAACGTGAGTATAATGCCCGGATGGAGTCATTGATGCGCTCCATGCGTCCCATTAACGTTCGCGCCGCCCCCCTTCCTGTTGGAGCGCCTGTCGTCGCAGCCACGGGGGCTGGTGCAAGCACAACTCCCCGAACTGACACGTGTTACGCGTGCCATCAACCCAGCCACATGGCAAGAGACTGTCCCCAGCGACAAGTACGAATAGGGGCAGCCCCAGTAGCGGCAACCCCCCTGGCTAATGGACGTGGACGGGTAGGGACGGTAGTAGAGGAAATCGATGGAGCAATACCGACAATCGTTGCTACCGACGAGGCCGCAGAGCTCATCCCACTAGATCAGTTCCTCTCCTTAGGATATCCGGGGCTGGGTATGATAGGGGCGATCCAGCCGGCGGATGACGAACGAGAGATCTCGGAATGGCGACCATCCCCCGGTCAGATGGAATCCGGTGGCCCCGAGTTCATCACTGGAAAGATCGATGTGCTCGATATCGTCCGAGCCTTAGATCACCGCATCCCGCTTCCGATTGGGCACTTGTTGTCCATATCAGAACAAGCCAACGATCGTATGCTCCAACATTGCAAGACCAATCGAAAAAGATTCGCACTCACTAAGCTGGCCGCGGCCAAAGGAAAGTTTCCCGCAAAGGAGATAAGATCATACGTACCAGGAACTTCGGAACCCGTACGCCTGGGGCTCATCCAAAAAAATGATCACTTTCTACGAAAATCCGCAGAATGCGACGTGAAAGTCTGCGGAGTCCCCTACAGTGCAGTTCTAGATTCCGGAGCAGCCGTAATGGCCATCTCCCTGCGGGTAGTCGAACGGGTGGGAAGAAGAAAATATTTGATTTCACTCGACGAAGGAGACCGTCTGATCTCCGCAGATGAGGAAAAGATCAGAGCGGTCAGAAGAATAGCAAATATCGCCTTTCTGCTAGGAAAGTCCACGCCTTGGGGGATGTAGTGGTAGTACTCGATGTAACCTCATACGATGTGCTTCTCGGACTCCCCGCTCTCAACGCCCTTCAAGCCAACCTGGACTTCGAGCGGCGGGTAGTGGTTCTCAGGAACATCGGTGGCAACCCATACACCCTCCCTATGCGTCTCACCCTCCGCACGACGACAGGCGGGATGTGTAAGGACCATCCAAGTGCTGATCCTGAACGATCACATGGGTGGAAAAGGAGGTTGAGACGACTAGCGAGGAACAGGTGTCTTCGCTTCTCGAAGATCTGGAAAGGGAAGACGAAACGGACCCAGTGATCCAGGAACTAACACGCAAGATAGCTAGTTATCCAGTCCGACAGAAAACGACGAAGACGTTCGTACTTACCGAAGAGAATGCTCAACGAACCTGGACTCTGTTTATAGGAGAACCCCTGGTACAAGTGTCGAGACTGCCCGATTCTTCGGAACCTCCTTGGACCTTGTACGAGGGCACTACCCCGTTACTTCCCCGATACGTGGACAAACGGTCCTTCTGCGACGTTATAGAGTCACCTCCCCGATCGCTCCTCACCATGGAAAAAGAGATACGGTTGCTGCGTCTAGGGGCAGAGATACAGGCTCTGGAACCCCCTGGGTGCCCCGAAGCCTCGCTGTTCGACGTCCGAATAAAGATCACTGAAAAACCGGTGGACCCCCGAGACATTGCGAATGGGATAACCCCTGAAGGACACGTGGCCATCCGTGAAGAGGAAGATCAAATGATGGCCACTGTGTTCTCGTGGCGGTCGGATAATTCTTTCATCTCTTCCCCGCCGCCCCGGGACTCAAAAGCCATACGCACCGAACACGTTACGGTCATCATTCACGAACAACCCTACGAATTACACGTGCCAGAATACGTTCCCGAAACCCATAGACTCATAGCCGAAATCCTAACGGAGTACGGGGGTGCTTTCAGCGTTGATGACACGGATATAGGATTATCTTTGATAATTCAGCATGAGATTCAGACCGGTACCCACCCGCCGATTCATTGCAAACCTTATCGGTACTCGCTGGCGGAACGGAAGGCCTCACTCGAGCACATCAGTGAGTTCGAAGCCAATGGTTGGATAGAGCCCTCTACAGGTCCTTGGTCTTTTGCGGTAGTTTTGGTCCCAAAGAAGAACGGATCGATTCGCATATGCATTGGTTATCGGAAATTGAATAATATCAAGATCAAGGATGTATATCCCCTCCCTCAGATTGATCATTTGCTGGATGCAATTGGGTGTGCTAACTATTTTAGTAAATTTGATATTCGGCACGGGTTCCACCATATCCTTGTACGAGAAGAGGATCGGCCGAAGACGACGTTTGTATTATTTGAAGGCACGTGACAGTGGCTTCGTTGGGTATATGCGATGCACAGACAACCTTTCAGAGGGCGATGAATGTCACCTTCCAGAACTTCGTGAACAAAACCAGGTTAACTCAAGGAATGATTAATTTTTGCATCATCGTGTACATGGACGACATTTGGTGTATTCTGAATCGTTTCACGGACACGCGCAGCACATTGAATGGACACTTGGCGCGCTGCGGGATGCTGGTTTCAAGATTGCATTGGAGAAGAGCGAATTTTTCCTGTCCGAGATCTCGTTCCTAGGCTAGGTGGTAACCCAAGGAGGCTTGAAACCGGATTCGAGGAAGTCGGGGCAGTTCAGGAAGCACCCGCATCCACGTTATTGACGCAAGTTCGAGCCTTCTTGGGACTGGCTTCGTACTACCGGTGGTTTATCAAGGGATTCGCGGCAATCCCTCGGCCTTTGACGAACCTCCTGCGGAAGGACCAACCGCTAAACTAGGACGAGGAGTGCAAACGGGTCTTTTCCACTTTGAAGGAAGCCCTGACCTCGACGCCAATTTTAATCCGGCCCGATCCTGAGCGCCAGTTTCTACTCACTACTGACTAGCAGCTTGAAGCGATCTCCGCTATCCTAGCATAGAAAGGGGAGAACGGGCGGCCCGGGCAGGAGCACGTGGTCGAATACGCTTCGCGGACGGTGTCGGACAAGAGAAAGAACGACTCAGCACCTCAAGGGGAATGCTACGCTGTGGTCTGGGGAATCCAGCACTTCCACCGTATCTCTACGGGTGAAAGTTCCTCCTCGTAACGCATCATGAGCCCTTGTTGGCTCTCCAAAAGCTGACAAATTACACTGGAATGATTTCGATATCATCCATCAAAAGACAGAGAGGCACGGGAACGCAGACGGGTTGACACGTCTGCACAGGCCAGGCAAGGTGCCATGCGCCGAGGAGATCACTCCGTGGAACGAACTGGAGCCGCCCAAGGGACCTGGGTACGGGCAGGTGAAGGTTCTCCCTCGATAGACGAAGAAGTGACACGTGTCCCCATGGCGGCCCGAGGGGAAAGAAATGTTGAGGGCCCTCTCTCTCCTTCCTCCTCTTCCCTGTTTTCCCTACCGATCGTTTTTGTCTTCTCTGTAAGTCCATTTCGCAGGTCCATTCCGTTTCAGTTAAGGCACAGAGCGAGGGTTACGTCGAATGGGTAGAATGTGCTAAGTGTGTAGCAAGAGCCCATGGGTCGTGTATCCAGTATAGGAATCCTAAAAAACCATGGCTTTGTCACCTGTGCCGTACTAACAAGATTCCGACGGAGGCTCGATTCCTGGATGCGACGTCGGAAGGTTTGGAAAAGACCCTACGGTTTAGACGGGCAGAGGTATGGATGTCGTCCTAATAGCCACAGTCGCCGAAAATTCTCTCCGGAAATTCTCTAAGGAGGAACGGAGACGGGCCAATGAGAGGGCACGGGATTATAGGTGGAACGAGGGACAGTTACAGAAAAGAAAAACGGATGGAAGCGGAATCTGGATGGTGGTACCGCACACATTCGTGAGGTATGATTGGGTACGGGCCGCGCATGAGGAGACGGCCGCACATTTCACTGTCAGAATTACCGAGGCAGCCATCGATAAAAATGAGTGGTACTGGTCCAATATCCAAGACAACATTAAATTTATAGTTAAAAATTGTCCCGTATACGCCGCCGATAAAGCGTCGATTAAGCCGCCTAGGTCGATAGTGCCCACTGTAGTCCAACGGCCATTCCAGAGGGTTAGCATGGATACGACAGATATCATCGTGCCCCCTAGACCGAATAGCTGTGAGTATTCAATTCTTTTGGTATTCGTTGACCACTTTTCGAAGTGGATCGAAACATACCCCTCTCGAACAAGACAGACGGCGGAAATAGCACGATATGTCAACCGTTTCCTCGGGATGCACCAGGATAACGAGGAAATCCTCACAGACAATGGAGTGGAATTCCGAGGCGAAGTCCTGAGGAACCTGGTCGTGTATGGGGTATCTATTCGTAATACCGCCCCCCATGTCTCAATCGAACGGCCTAGTAAAAAACGCCAACCGAGTAATTAAAACGACACTCCGACGAAATATTGCAGCCAAGGACACGCGGCAGTGGCCTGATATCGTAGACCACATCGTGGCCATACATCGAGGGACCCCACATGAATCAACGGGACTTTCGCCATTTCAACTACGGACCAACAGCCTAGCCTGTGTCTCGATACCGAGCCTAAACGACGAAACGACCCTTCCCCGAAGGGCCACTAGAGCGACGGTTAAAGACAAGGCCCAATGTCATTTGGATTTGATGGAAAGGGCCCTCCCCCGGTTAGCCCGAAAAAGACAGCGTATAACAGAAACGGCCCATGGCCGACAGATCCGAAGCTACGAGGCCTGGAATGGGAACGCGGGCCCCCGACCCCAGTATAAATTAGGAGACTTGGTGCAGGTAAGGAAACGTGTTCGTCAAGGGAAACTAGCACCACGATTCTTCGGGTGCTTCTGTGTAATCGAGCTCGGGCCTAACGGAGTGAACACCGTGCGCCTCCCTCCCGAAGTAGCAGGCAGCCGGTCAGCTAGACCCATAGTTCGCCACGTGTCCTACCTTCGCCATCTCTCTGCTTCTTCCCCTCCTTCTCCAACTGGGTTGCCCTCGGAATCGGGTTCCGCTTGGGAAAGCGATGCCCCCCAATCTCATTCTTCTCTACCTCCATCTTCTCCCTTCTCTTCGCCATGAGTTTTTCCATGGAGCAGGTACTCAGTGAGCGGATGTTAGCGCCACGCGGACACATCTCGGTGATCAGGCAAGTTCATCATCCGCGTGTCAGCCCGGACGTCCTCCGATTCGCCCAGTTTTTTAGCACGGGCAGCGTGCATGCGGCAACAAAGTTCCGATTCGTGATACCAAACAGCAAGGCACAGGTGTTGGCCGAAGCCTCGGCCTTTCTGCGACTCTCGACACCAGGAACCAGCCACGTTTCGACGATTGTCTCCCTTAGCGGAGACATCACCACGGTGGATCCGCGAGCGCATCCCATCATCCTCGTCTCACTGCGAGATTGGGGGGAAGAGTTGGCAAGTTCCTGGAACTAGCTGCTTGCGCAACGAGGGGATAGCGTGGTCTATACTAACAATATTGACCTGGACGGCATCCACATTCTCCGACAAAATCCCACGATATCTCTCCCTGCACTTACCGTCTTCTCGCGTCCTCAATGAACCGTCACAGGTTCTCCAGTTCAGCCTCCCCTCTACCTTCCCTGTTTTCTGGCAGTCAGCACTTCTCCCTTGCCTCTCTTTTCGAGTTAAGCCACTAACGGTCCCTCTTATCAAGTCTGGACAGTGGCAAGGGTGGTGGCAAACTTATGAGGCGCTCTCTGTGCTTAGTCGAGATTAGGCTGAAGTGGACCAGAGACAACATTCATCCCGTCGCGAACGAGGACGTGGAGTTACTCATCATTCAGGTGTGGAGAACAGCGGTGGAAGGAGATTTATTGGGATTCGTCTTCGAATCATTGGAGGCGGGACATCGACAGCTGATCGTCAGGGAAATCTTGATCCTCTTGACGCAGCTGCTGGACGATTTGCCGATCGACATCGTCTTGCACTGCGATGAGAACCCGGCGCCGCGTATTCTTCCGCGCACTTTGACACCGTATCTACAGTGGTCGGCATGCTTGGAGGGTGGTGAGGACAACTATAGTTACCCATCACACGGTAACTACCTGAACCCCACGGGGATAGTTGACCTTCTCTTCGTGGATCGAACGTCGGAAGAAGAAAAAGAAGAAGAGGACGAAGAAGAGGAGGAGGGTGACGAATCGGAAGACACCCCCGAAGAGGACGAATATTACAGCGAGCACAGTGAGTATGAGTCGGGGGCAATAAGTGAAGAGGAGGAGGAGGAAAGCGAGGAAGAAGAGGCGGGACAGGTGAGAACACAGGAAGAGGACCCTGCTGCAACCGAGCGACGCCGGGCAGAAATCGCAAAGGGAAAGCGGACATCGGAACAGGCGGCGGGGACTGATTTGCCGATCCCGGACGATCCGACCAGAGATCCGGAGCCGCCAACAGAGGAAGATGAGTGTTGTGCCGCAGAAACTTCGAGCGCGCCGACACGGAGGCAGCGAAGCCGATCCCCCTCCCCCTCCCCCCATCCCTCAGTTTGAGCACGTGCCGATGCGGAGCATCGGGCTACGTCCCCGGTCATTATCCCGTCGTCCTCTTGATTACGTTACGTTCTGGCAAATAGACACCCCATTCGTCTTTCCCCAGAATCCTTTTCCCTCCTCCCTCTTCTATCAGTTCTACGCCACCCGCCTCGCCGCCACGATATACCCACACCCCACCACTCAGTACCTCTTTTCCTCCTTTTGCCTTCACATCCTTCTTTTCAGCGCCGCATGGCGGGATCACAATGTGATAGAAGTTTATTGCACAATCACAGAGACTATCCTGTGTGTACGGACCACGAGCAGCTCCGCGTGGCCGTGCTTCGCACCCTTTCCACTCTCTATCCTGATTACCTTGCTTCCCTCCCATATGGCAGCCATCGTTTTCCGCGCATACACCGCACTATCCGATACCTTGAGCTTCCCGCAACAGTAGAGGGGATGGCCAGCTTCTTACCTGCACTCCCGAGAGAACATCCCCCACCCCTTGCCCCCTCATTCCGACTCCCCTACCCCCCCTCCTCGGAACACTAAATAATGTGCAAAAATGAAGACGTGTCAACCGGATGACTTCCACACTCTTATCCTACGGTTATGACACGTGCACCTTGGAAAGATATGGGTGTAAGCGGGAGCTTGCACGAGATTGGAACCCCCTGGGCGTCACATATGTGACTAACTATCTTCTGTAATCGTGCGACTTCCTGCGCGGGGTTGCTGTGGGGAAACGGGAGGGTCTTGATGGGTGACAGGGCGCAAGCGGGATCGGTGGGGCAAGTTGTCTGGATGCCCTCGCTTCTTTTTCGTTTTCGTTGGAGTTGTCAGGCCGGTGCCGGGAAAGTCCCACGCCGACGATTAAGTAACAGCGCCCTAGCGAGAGCGAGAAATAATGGTTGCCATAGCTTCTTTCTTGTTCTGTTATGCGCACTACGAATGTTTGGCGCGATCAGCGCGCGAGAATTTTCGTTTTTGAAATTCGAACTCATGTCGAGCCCCCGCAGGCTCTCGGAATTGTTTTTCTTTCTTTTTCTTATTTTTCTGTTCGGGATTTTCTCTTGCAAATTAGGATTTATACTAGAAATTTAAGCACTTTGCAACTTGGCGGCACGACGCTTCTTGCTCGCACGCGCCGTGACCCGACAGGGTCTGGGCTCTAAATCCATCCGCGCCTTAATCTAGTGGGTAACTGTAGTTTTTGGCGGACGAGATCGCAACTGTAATCTTGTTGTTCTTGTATTTCTTCTTTCCCGCCTCGTCTTCGCATGCACGCTCTTCCTCTGTTCCGAGTGGTTCCCACGGTTGCATGCCCGGATCAATGCGCGGAGAGAGGCTTTGTCCCCCGCGCCGAGGTCTGGGCATGCAGACGTAGGCACTCCCTCCCTTCTCTTTCTCGTCACTTAGTGCTAATCTCGTATCCCTCGCGCAAGCATGCATGCTATAAATTTCACAAGCGCGATTAGTTGTCTCTCTAACCTACTTGGGAGTTAGTGCGATCGAGAGGATCGACTAACGAGCAGAAAAACGGTGAGTAGAGAGTCGTGCGATCCGACGAGCAGGCGCAGAGTGCGCGGGGTTGACGGTCGACCGCGATGGACTGTGGCACGTGGGCGAACCTGGCTTGCATACTCAGGCCAAGCGGGATGGCGACTCGGGTTGATGTTGGGGATGCGGGGCGACGGACTGCCCGCATCGAAAGAGAAAGTGAGAGAAAGAGACGGGGATATGGTGGAATAGTGTCTATTCTCCCTACTGTCTGTATAGATTTTAATTTCAACGATTGGTCAATTTTTGTTGCGGCATTTTTGGAATTTCTTGAGTAAATCATCTCGGACTTTTTGTTGTATGTATGTATGCATGAATGGCGATGAATAAGCTCGTATCCTTTCTTTCGAGTTGTCTTTTTGATCAGTGATTACGGAAACTGTTGGGTGTGTATGCTTGTGAATAACCAATAGTTCTTTCCACCCCGGGAACGATATTGATTGCCTAAGGGAACGAGCTGCATGGTTGAATCGGTACGTTGATGGATCGCTCCTTGTTTATTTGTGCAGTTTAGGATCTGATCAACTGGCCAGTGCGCACGCACGTGTAAGACAGCAGTCGTTCGCAGACTTGCCATCTACATGAGTGTCTGCAAAAGCCAGCTATGATCTCGCCCCGTAGAAAGATGTGTGTGCATGAACTCGGCTGAACGAGACATGGTGATAGAATCCCCTTTCTGGATCACCGATCGCGAAAGCCTGAGGAACCCAGAATACTGAACGTATTTGGAGAGGGAACAAATCCGCCAGCATCGGATCAGACAACATCGTCACTTACAGAACCCTGGGCACCTTGAGTACCCCTGCCAGACTGAAAACAAGCGACTGTGCAGGGGCGACTTCCAACTAGCAATCAACCGGGACCCGCGGATTCCCGATTATCCCGACAACCAAAACCAACAATATCTTATAATACCAGGCTTTGTTGCCATCACCACTGACTTCCCTCCCTACTATATCGTCCTCCCCTACCACCGGTTACTCGTGGCCCCCTCAACAGAAAAAAAAGAGTGTGTTAAAACTAAAGTTTAAAGGGGACCTTTGTATATAACATCACATTTTAATCAGTTTATAAGTTGTTTATCTTCATGTTCATGTTGATAATCATAAAAGGGGTTAGCCTATATCTATAATCAATGATCAAAATGGATATCATTGTTTAACCTTTTTTTAAGTTATAACTGTTTACAAACAGTTCATTAACTGTTTATCTTCTCTCTCATCTGTTGAAAATCTGTTGATAAACTATTGAAATCATGTTGAAATACAATGTTGCTGGTGATGTTGTAAAATTATGCCAAAAAACTTTTGTAAATCGATTAAACTTTTTATATAGGGATTATATGAAGAGTGGGATGAATTATCTTCGATGTGTAGTCTACATTGATGTCATGTATCCGAATTTTTTCCAGCTCCAATTTTGTTTTTGGTAACCACATGCTGCGTTTCTCATTTGTGTATGTTAGGCTCAGTCTATTTCTTTCTTTCTGTGTGTGTGTGTGTGTGTGTGTGTGTGTGTGTGTGTGTGTGATATACTCATATATATGAGTATATATATATATATATATATATATATATATATATATATATATATATATATATACAATCAAACAGAGTTGTCCAGGGTTGGAGGTAGAGAGGGGGAAAAGGACAACAAACGGGTAGGGGCGAAAGTGGGGTCACTATTTCGTCGGAGTTTCACCTACTCATCAGGAGGCTGATATATCTTACAAGAAAAAAAAATATGAGACGTCTTTGAATAAGAAAATGGACAATGGTCGGTAGGTCCACAGTAAAACAAAGACAATCAATACTTGCAAAGGCAAATTAATATGCACCTACCGACCACCACCTTGTTTGTTGTGCGATCTTAGGAAAACAACATTTAATTTATACCTCTCTCTCTCTCTCTCTCCTCACCATTGAAAACTTCGTTTTTTTTAACTTTCGTTTCTGTACATGGGAAACCATTTTGTGTTATTAAGAATAGTTACCGACATGTCTGTACTCTGCAACGCAATTCTGTTTAGCTTGGGTAACATGAAAAAACAAAAAGACATGAAAGCGCATATACCATAAGTAAAAAAAATATCCTTCATTAGGATAAGGACGCATTTTTTATCAATTTTTGCGCGTGGAATCTTTGGATGTGTTTCTCTCTCTTTCTCTCTCTCTCTCTCTCTTTGTATATATATATATATATATATATATATCATCTTGAACAGAACTGCCCGGTAAACCGTAGGTAGAGAGAGAGAAGAGGACAATAAACGAGGGGCTGTGACAAACTGTTTCGTCGGAGTTTCACCGACTCATATATATATATATATATATGATATATGTATATATATATATAAATGTATATATATATGGATATATATATGTATATATACATGTATATATATGTGTGTGTATATATATATATATATATATATATGATATATATATATATATATATAAATGTATATATATATGGATATATATATGTATATATACATGTATATATATATGTGTGTATATATATATATATATATATCTAAATATATAGTCAAACAGAGTTCTCTGGTAAACCGTAGGTGTAAAGGGAGAAATGATAACAAACGACAATAGAAAAATTTCCCAGAATTAAATAATCATTCTAGAGTAAAATTATATTCTAAATTTTAAATTTTCATTCCATCTTAAAAAATGTCATTCTAATTTTAAAGTTTTCGTCTTACTTAAAAACTTTCCTTCCAAGAATGAGGTATCCCTTCTTATTTGAACTGTATGCTAGAGATGAAATGAAAGTCTGGATGAGTTCATGAAATATTTTAATTGGAGTGCCATTCTAAGTAAGGATTTCCAGTCATAAATAGGTTAATCCAATCTAAATAAGACTTTATTTGTTGTACTAGACCGAAAGTTTAATTAAAACATTTCATAAACTCATCCAGACTTTCATTCCATCTTGAACAAATAGATGTAGTTGGAAGGGAAAACTCATATTTAGACGGGAACTTATCAAATTAAATTGAAAATTTTAGAATTAGACAAACATTGGAATGATAATTTATAAATATGAATGATTTTTTTTTTATGGAATGTTTTTTCAACTTTCATTTCTCTATGAATTTTTCTGTTTGAGGGATTGTGACAAATTATTTCGTCGGAGTTTCACCGACTCATCAGGAGGCTTATATATCTTACAAGAAAAAACATGACATGTCTTCGAACAAAAAAATGAAAAGTGGTCGGTATGTGTATAGTAAAACAAAGACAATCAATATCTGTAACAACAAATTCGTTAAACCTACCGACAACCAGTTTGCTTTTTTTTTATCTTAAGAAAACAATATTGAATGTATATCAACCTCTCTCTCTCTCTCTCTCTCTCTCTCTCTCTCTCTCTCTCTCTCCCCCTCCCTCTCTCTCTCTCTTTTTCTCTCTCCCTCCTTTGAAAACTTCGATTTTGAGAAAAGTATGTGATAAGTTCAATTTTATAACCACAATGTGAGAAAAAACACAACCCAGTAATAGGAAAACATACATTCAAAATTTTGTTTGCATTTCCTTGTTCACATTCTTAACAACTGTGAATATCGAATTTTATCGAAATATATGATATGTGTCGCATAAGAATATCTAACAACATTGAAGATTGAGTGATTGATCTCATAAACGTGCGTGAATTTGAAGTATGTACGACAGGTTCTCAGTGTTGCCAATATCATTGTTCATCCCTCCGATGTCGGAATCACCTCATCAGAACAAACATATGGATCTAATGTCCAGCAAATGACATATATTTATGCATATTTAACAAAAAATAAATGTCATATGTTGCCTTTATCTTTTGAAATAAAATGTCGATCATGAAATTCAAAAGTTCGACCCGGCCATCAGAAAACCGTCATTGTACATTCCATGAATCGAAGTGATAAGCCAATTCAACTACAACATCGTCTAAAATATAAATGATTTATATATTTGTTCTTCATACAAAGTTTGTCCATAGATACAACTAAACGAAATAAAAAAGTTTGATACAAAAGCGTAAGTAGTGTATCCCGTCCTTTTCCTCACAAAAAAATGTAGTCTAAAGTTGTGAAAATGTTCAGATATGCATTTGAAGTTCCTGTAGGCATAATGTTGTCTCTAATTATCTCCTATCTTTATTTCTCAAACATGTGGATAGACCCTAGTGTAAAAAAAAAACAAAAAAAATACAGTTACACAATTGACGAACTTCAGCATCTAAACATCTAAATTTGCGCTTTGCCTGCTTTCCATTCCTACGTTCTAATGAACGGCACATCAGAACCCTGGTGCTGAAATGAGTAATCCTCATCGATGAAGAGAGAGTCACGAACGTTCTTTTCTTGGGACGCTGACTGTCCTGCTTGGAAAACAAGGAAAGCGTTGCTTGCGAAGGATGTTGAACGGTCCAGGTTAAAAATGTTAAAAGTGACAACAACGTCCCGTGATTGAACCGATTTAATGATGTTTTTTTTAATGACAGTCAATTCGGAAATTTTATCTTTTATGGATGTCGTCTGTCGACATTGTAGCACATCGTTCCTTATTATAATTTCAGCAAATGCAAGTTGTTGGAGAGATACTCCCACTTCTTCTTCTTTCCTTGTATGTTGAAATATCATTGTGAGCGCTTGTTGGAATGCTGAATCACCCCATGGTTCTCTGCCGTTACACCTCCATGTCATATTATTGAACATTTCTTGTTTCAATTGCCTTTTTGCCGCATCGTGTCTATCGGTTCGTCCCCCTTTTACAAGAGTATATCCTTTGTCAGCCCAAAATTCATGTCTCAAATTCCATGAGATCTCCCCCCTGATAGTTGTCATTACTCTGTTGCATTCGACGAATATTTGTGGTACCCCGCATTTCTCTATATACATTTCAATCTCTTCCGCTGCCCAACTACCGACTTCGTTGGTCGTGGTTAATACTGATTGAAGAAAATGTTCCTCTCTCGGGTAGAAAGTACAGTCGCCTGCATATGCCTTCGCAATGGACCGAAATATTCTGTCTTTTGTTTTCTTTTGTAATAACAGGTTTGTTTCTCGCATGGTCACATCGTTCAACTTCATGCCTTCTTTCTTGTATAACTTTGTGGTTTTACAATCTCGTCGACCTGGAGAAATAATATGCACATTTCATAGCGAAACAAAACGAGTCACCAATGAAAACAAACAACGTCAGCACCGATAGTCGTTTTTCTTTCTCGTTGATATCACATCCTTAATATACTACATAAACCACACTTATACTTTAAAGAACACTACACTGGTTCGTGAAAATGTATCTATACCTTTTTCTGATGATCGAACGTTCTTGGTACGTCCACAATTGTCCTCGTCATCATCGTCATGAATGTGTTCGTTTTCGTCAATATCTTCGTCCTTTCCTTCATCATCCCAATCAGCTACAGATTCTGACTCCTCCTTATTGTCGGGTGTGTCCTCCAAACCCTGCGATTTTTCTGCTTCCTCATCGTTTCATCCATTTCGCAAAATTGATCATCGTCTCCTTTGTCTTCATACTTGGTTTCTTTGTGCCATCTTGCTCTGCATAACTTTTTCTTCTTCCTTCATCGTATGCACTGTCTCCTCTTTTTCTCACTTCATCTCTCCCTGTCTTGATTTTCAATTTTTTTTTTTCCATTTTGTCTACATGTTTTTTTTTAACTCTTCACGATGATCATCGTGCACCTTCTCCAAATCTTTCTTTCTCAGTCTGTGAGGATCATCATTCATACACTTCTAGTTTGTCTTGCTCGGTGCCTTCGAAATTTCAACATTTTCTTTTCGACGAACATTTTTTGTAGATGTTGATATGACAGATGCCTCACGTATGCGTTCCTTAGTGTTGACGTCATTCTCAACAATTATCGATATATATCGTTCCTATTTTTTATCAACTATTTCTTTTTTTTTCTATGCACTGCATATCATCTTCACCCCAAACTCTTTCCTGTTGCTTTCTTTTTGCTTGTCTGACATGCATGTCATTGTTGTCATGACGCTCCCTGCTTCTGCTACATATATCATCGTATTTTTCTCTCGCAGCCATCTGTTTCAACTTTCAATCAGCTACAGGATCGAACCAAATACTTGTTGCATGCATCACTGCTATCAGTCTTCCCTGCAAATCCAGCGTGCAGAGAAATGAAGTAAGCATCTTCATATACACTTCATGTTGTTTGAAATAAATAGCAATCAGTCTCTTGATTTTGTTGAATTTGAAATTTTATGGATTTAATGTATTACTTTTCTGTTGCTTTCCGTTTATAGTCGAGTCCTTCTAACATTTTATGGATGTATAATGTACATTTGAGTAGTTTTATAAACATAATGTGTAAATTTTATGCATATATGTATGAAAATTATATATCTCTTACAAGCAGATTATGCATGTCTTTTAAAATGATTTTGTAATATTACAAGTATCAAAAACACCTTCTGAAGTCATTTTTCAGTAACATAAATTTTTCGTAAATGTCATGGTAAAATTTGAAGTATGCAAAGTACCAAACGACTCACACATACATAGTTTAAAATCTTATGAAAATTACAAGCACCACAAATATTTTGGTCAAAGTGTCGTTATCGTGAATATCTTCAACAACTTGTAGCAAAAAACGAGAATAGAAGTCACACGTTGATTGTCTAAATCCCCTAAATCAACTTTCCTCAATCTACGTATAAGTATGTTCCATATCCAAGTCGTTCAATCTTATATGGCAATTAAGTAAGCAACAATCGAAACTCATGCAATACACCCGACCACAAGTATTGTCAAAACTACCTTACGAATTAAACACTATTATCAACTTTCAGTTCGACCTTGCTTCAATCATCACGTTATTTGCGCCGAGAACTTACAACTCTCGTCCTACCACTGTTCGCAATACTATCCATAAGTTATTCTTAATTCACTTTCAGATACATTTTCATAATATGTCACTCTATAATCTCAATGAAACTTGACCGCTATAATCTTCATAAATTTACACTTACGGATTTTTCAAATCTTCCTCCATCTCCCAAAAAAATAATCTCTTCACTATATCTACCATTTTTTATTCTTTAAAAGTTTTCTCGAGTGCGACATACCTGGCTATGTATTCTATCATTTCGACCCGTTCTTGTAAAGTGACAGAAGAGTCGACCTTTGTAGCATTTTTTAGGTTCACCTCTTCTACGGTACAGCGATCGGCACACGTCAATCCAACAAAATGTCGGATAATATTTTGTCCATAAATGCATGTGTGCAGTCCACAATCGTCCCCGTTTTCTTGTTCTACACATTTTACATTTATCATATCTTCACCAAACATTTTTTTACATGCGTTCCATGATCTTGTTTCCTCAGACGATGTAGGACGTCGTCCTTCTGAATTGCAAACCAAAAACTTGTCGCAAATCCAACATCGCAATGGATTCCAATCGGGAAGCTCAACACTTCGTAATAAGTTTAAAAGGATGACTCTCACTCCTTTCTTGCCCTGTTTTGTGATTCCCTTCACAAAACCCCACACATTCACCATCACCAACAATATCCAGTGTTTTGCGTGTCAAACACACACCATCATTATTTTGCTTTTCCAAATCTTCGACCTGTACGAAAAAAACAAATTCTTCACTCGGCCATCAGTCAACCATTGTCTGCAATCCTGAATCCTTGTGTCCATTGTTTGTTTGTTTCGAATGATTGTATGTCACATCTCATAGCATACAAAAACAAAACTTTGTTTAGTGACACATGCGACATCCATTAGACTTGACTGCAAAATGAAATCAATCATAGTTCCATGGAGCGATTTTCCATCTCTCAAATGTACGACATTAATCTCTCGAAGAATCAGACTTTCACCGATAGAAGTAACAAAACTACAAGGAACCAGATTCACAATGTTCATCTCTGCGTTCACTTCATACTTCTTCCTTGTTTCCGACCTGGATCCCCACAGTCCTCCCATGCGCCCCCAACCATGCACGCCGAGCGGACACATATCATACGCATCTGCATACCACTCGTCTTCGAAAAGAACACTTTTTCCTTCTTCCAATATGTTGAGTGTTATCGCTCCATCCTTTTTTTCAACACATCCCTGAAATCAAAAGTCATCTGTTAGATCGACTGTTTCCTTTTCATTATGTCTTGTCAGATCAATATCGTTGCGTTCATTTGAACTTCTATACTTTTTTTGGTTATCGGAGGTTGTAYATGTTTTCTCTATTGTCATTTCTGAAACATACTTTCTTTGAACTTTGTTTACACCTTGAGCGACAGTTGACGACATTCGTCGTGGAATTTTAAACGTTGCCGTCAGTGCACTTCTCGCACGTGTCGCCCTCTTTCCGCTGCGTTAAGCTTGAGACATATTATCTAACTTCAAGTTCTAGATGTAGAAAAATGACGACACAAACCAAAATGTAAGAGTGATTCGAACTTTTGCTCGTTGTTGGTTTGAGTGCACATGAGCGTGTGCGTATGACCGTGTGCTTGTATGTGTGTGTGTGTGAATGCGGGTGTGTGTGTATGTGTGAGTGTGTGTGTGTGTGTGTGTGAGAGGGAAAAAAAAAAAAAAAAAAAGTCGGAAGAAATATACGAATTTAAGGCTGGACGTATCAAGCGCGACCATATTAGTATGAACCTGGGTAGCACCACGTACGCGTATGCGGTACGCGTTTTTTTTTTTTTTTTTTTTTTTTTTTTTTTTTACAGATATATATAATGTATATATAATATATGTACTATTATATAGCATACTCACGGCCAGATTCAGTCATGATGAGGGTCACGATTTCTCAAAATGTTTTCTTCTTATTACTTCTGAAGTAGAAAACGACGGAACTGACAACCTCTTTGCACGAGTGTCGCCCGACATGTCCAACCTGTCGGAGCCTCAATTGTAATTGCAGTCTGTATAGTACGTTTCTTGCAGGCCAGATTCAGTCATGATGAGGGTCGCGATCTCTCAAAACGTTCTCTTCGTATTACTTATGAAGTAGAAAACGACGGAACTGACAACCGTTTTTCCTAGAATTTTTTTTTTTAATAAAAAGAAAAAAAACGTAAAGGAAGAACATCAGAATGGGCCTCGCCACACCACTCTCGAAATGTGAAAAAGACAAAAAATGTGGCGGGGGCATCTGGTCGTGTTCTAGCGGGAAGTTCATTCCCATTTTGCAAATTTCGAGAGTGGTGTGGCGATGCCAAATTTCTTTGCACGAGTGAAGCCCGACGCGTCCAACCTGTCAGAACCTCAACGGGAATGTCAACGGGTTCGCTGCACTACTCTCGACATGCACAACAAGATATATATGGCAATGTATCTTTCCATGTTCAAGCGGCGGATTCAGTCTCATTTGTTCAGAGCTTCTCAAAAAAAAAAAAAAAAAAAGTTCTAGAGATACGTTACGTGCTTACCTGATTCATCGGCCCTTCACTCTCCACCACCCAATGAATGAATGAATCTTCCGCTAGAACATGGAAAGATACACCGCCATATTTTTTGTCCTTTGTGCATGTCGCCCCGCTTCCAGATTCGTGTTGCCCGTTGATAAGGGCGGTTTCTTCGGTCTGATAGTGTCAGCACACGGTTTCTTCTCTCTCTCTCTCTCTCTCTCTCTCTCTCTCTCTCTCTCTCTC
>BFEA01000341.1:1529906-1543803 GCA_003427395.1 Chara braunii
TGTGTGTGTGTGTGTGTGTGTGTGTGTGTGTGTGTGTGTGTGTGTGTGTGTGTGTGTGAGAAGGAAAAAAAAAAAGTGGGAAGGAATATACGAATTTAAGGTTGGACGCATCAAGCGCGACCATATTAGTATGAGCCTATTGAAAAATGGTTCATTTCGGATAATCTATCACACATCTTTCATTTTACATGTTAGTGTGTCTTTATATATTTGTGACACAGAAACATCCACATAAAAAAAACTTTCAAAATCAAGTCAGAGCTTCCCAACAGGTGTTCTGTAGGGAAGGTCGGTAGGCGCATACAACTTTAACGCGAGACACATAGATTGTACTAAAATTACTATGCACCCACCGACTAATAAAAAAAAAGTTTCCTTAACAAATTATTATTTCTTTAGTGTTTTCTTCATGTACATACATTTTTTTTTAATGGTCGTGGATAGATCGGACTCCCAACCCCCACATGAGAAACACACACACACCACGCACGTTAGCAACATTTTTTTTTCCAAGTTTTTTTGTGTGTATATGTATCAAGGACAATGAATTAAAACAAAGAATCAATTTAAGTGAAACACACACTCACACACACACACACACACACACACACACACGCATAAGCGATATTTAGAATAAGGTCAACGTTTTCAAAATAGGTGGCATTTAGGAAAGGTCGGTAGGTGCCTACTACTTTGACGCTAAACGCATCGATTGTCCAAAAATTAATATGCACCTATCGACCAATAGAAAATGAAGCTATACCAGATTTCTATTTGAACCTAGGCTACCAACCGGGCCGCCCGGGTCCCGGGTGGCCAGCCCGTGCAAGGATCAGGTAAGGTCCCCGCAAAAAAAAAAAAAAAAAAAAAAATCGAAAATTTTTGAAACAAAACTGTGTTATGCAAAAAAATAAACTGAACAACTTTTGCCTCAGGGTCACATCGAAATTCTTCACCAAATTTAAAATAAAAAATAAAATTCAAAAATATTTTATTTTTTTAATGTTTTTTTATTATTTTGGCCCGGCCGGGCAAGTTACCCCAGGCCACTCTGGTAGCCTAGATTTGAATAGTATTATCTCTATGTTCACATATGTCTCACTTCCTTAATTGTCACTAAGTCGCCCTCTGATCCTCGACTCCTCCGACCACGTACACGTCACATTTTTTTGTTGATTGATTGAATGACTATGGATGAGTAACCCCCCCCCTTCCCCCTCCCAACACACACACACACACACACACACACACACACATATATATATAACCCATGCAAACATGTCGCAATTTGTTTTTTTTTCAACTTATAGTCTGTGTATATATTTGTGACGATGATATAAATTTCCTGAAATATGTAGATAAGGAAACCTTTGAAGACGAGGTCGGGGCTTCCAAACAAGCTTAAAAAGTAGAGCAGATCGGTAGATGCATAGTACTTTAACGTAAAGTATATAGACTGTGCAAAAATTAATGTGCACCTATCAACCACTGGAAAAAGAAACTGTACCAAATGACTATTTCTTCAGTATCAACTCCATGTCCACACCTTTTTTTTGACTGACGGTGGGTGATTCACCCCCCCCCCCCCACAACCTACACTCGTTCGAAGCATTTTTCCACCAATGAGCACAAATTCATGAATTCACCATGCTGATTAAAAAATGATAAATTTATTGTGTTACAAATTATGTAAATTTTATTGTATATGTGTGTAGTGAGCTTCCACCACCACTACCTCCAATCTTGTTTATGCCAACCTTGAATTTAACTGCGCACCGAGTTTTGAGGCCGCGACTTCCATTGCTATTTTTTTTTTCTGGTACTCTTGTGAAAAAAACAAAAAAAACCCTCCACCTGAAATCACGGCATTCGTTGATGAGATATGAGAAACACGAAAAGGAAAGCAACCACAATATAAAAATGATTGCGGTTGGATACAAAATGTCCACTATGTGTGACAGTATGCCCATCTGTGAGGGCGTTAAAAATACCCTCACAGTATGACAGTTTCTTTCTAAAATTGAAAGAGGGAAAGAAAACAAAATTCCACATTATGGATGTGATTGCAGTCACATATAGAATATGAAGTGTGTCATAGTGTGCCCTTAGTGGGGGTTTTACAGAGGCGTGAGCATCACGGCAGCTACTTTCAGTTTTGAAAAAAAAAAAAAAAATTACAATGACCACACTATGAACATTATTGCAGCGAGATACAAAATGTGGAGGGTGTGTCATGGTATGCCCTCAGTTGGGGCCTTTATAATGGCGCGGGCAACACGACAGTTACTTTCAGTTTTGAAAAAAAAAAAAAAAAAAAAATGGCCACGATATGGACGTGATGACATGCAGATACAAAATCAGAAGTGTGTTTGTTTGAATACCCTCCGTGCGTGAGTTGTCAGCAATCCGTGGAAAGCGGCCTGCGTCTCTGGCAGGGCAAGAGAAAGAAAAGAAAAATGTATATATATATAAAACTAACTATTATTGTGGTTACATACATATCAGGAAGTTTTGATTTGAGCACACCTTGTTCTCAACCATCCCCGACCTCGTTCGTTTGTACACAATTCCTTCAATTTTTTTTTTAATTTATTTTTAGCAAGCAGGTCAGAACCCCCTAAAAATGCGGTGTGGCGTATATTACCGTTTCTCCAAAGGCTCAGAAAGGTAGTGGTGGCTTAAGAAAGCTAATGCGACATATGAAAAATCATATAATATTGCTTTCACTCTATACAAGCCAATTGTTTAAAGTGTAGCACATTGATGCTAAGTGTAGTACACTTTGAAACCACCATACACACTATATTTTACATTACTATTTCCGGACTTGCATGTTCATACCCGTGATTTCGAAAACGACCGCGCGCGCGCACACGCGTGAGAGAGAGAGAGAGAGAGAGAGAGAGAGAGAGAGAGAGAGAGAGAGAGAGAGAGAGAGAGAGAGAGAGAGAGAGANAGAGAGAGAGAGAGAGAGAGAGAGAGAGAGAGAGAGAGAGAGAGAGAGAGAGAGAGAGAGAGAGAGAGAGAGAGCCGTTCAAAAACCGTAAAATGCGAAAAAAAAATGTTCTGTTGTTTGTGAATAGGCAGATCCAATGTGTGTGTGTGTATGTGTGTTTACGAACAATAAATGTGAATAAAATAAAAAAACATGAATAAAAAATGAATTTTCAATAATTTGTATCCATGTACATTTCTCCACGATTTATGCATGCATATTTTTTGTTGTGCCCATCATTAAGAGAGGAGTGAAATAAAAAACATAAGGTTAGAAACAAAGGCAGATCCAATGCGTGTGTGTGTTTCCGTGTGTGTGTGTGTGTGTGTGTGTGTGTGTGTGTGTGTGTGAGAGAGAGAGAGAGAGAGAGAGAAAAAAAAAAAAAAAAAGAGAGAATTAAAACATAACTATGTCAAAGAGAAAGAGAAAAAAAAAAAAAAAATCTCCAAAATTTTAAAGTTGTTTTTCTGACAAGTACCATCGTCTTATAAGGTAACATAAAAACTTGAACAGTGACAACTTAAGCAAAAATCATTCTCTCTCCTTCCTACAAGGCAAACTTCCTTAGTAAATATAAAACACGAGGTTAAAGAAAAAAATTGAGGTGTCCATCTATTTCTGAAAAAAATTGCTTCCAAAGCACATATTTGTTGACATAGAATTGATCTTCCTTTTGAGTAGCAAATTCTCCTGTTCCCCAGTGCGGTTTTTTGAAGAAAGGAACAATATGTTCAACATCAATAATGGTATTGATAGATACGACGCTGCTATGTTGTCGATTATGCACCTTCTCCCATTTGACTATCTTCCAGGCTGTTGTTGAACATCTCTCTCTCCGCAATTCTTTGTACCATTGTACATAAGCGCAGTCAAGCAAATGAGATACTCCGCCTTATACCATAAAAAACATCGCTACTGATGCGTACCACTTCTCTTCATTTTCTGCTCGCACTGCAACGTCATTGTGCACAGGCCTTCTGTGGAATCGCAGCGTTGCTCTTGCTATTTGTACCATGGATCATCTGTTGCTACAATCACTTGTACATGCTATTGCTACTTGTAATCTAGTTCTAATCACGGTATCGTCCCCAAGACTATCAGACAAGTTCTCATTCATGTATAGTGACAATGCAGCTCGGAAATCATGTCTGCAAGCCATATCCTCGAGAATTGTTGCAGCATCAACAATCATATTTTCACCTATATTTGCGACAATATCGCCTACGACAAACCAATCTAGACGCAATGAAACTTTGTCTTTTATAGACAACGTATTGATTCCAGTGGCTTCTGCATTCCCCACTGACGACCAATTTTCATTCACTCGGCTTCTGCGACGTCGCTATATTACAGTTTCATTTTTCAAAGCGATCGATCGTCGTACATGGTCCACCATTTGCATTTCTGCCTGTCTGCAGTTTGAAGACTGATATGTTTTTTTACATAACTTTCTGTGATGATGTTCCCACACATTAGCTGCAAACGTGTCTGACAGACCTGATCTCTCGATACATGACCTAAACTTGTTTAGATCATGCATTTTTGTCAAATTTTCAGTTTGACGGTTGTTAGGGACCCATATTCTTTATAATTGCTTGCATGAAACCATGAAACAATACATCACAACGGTCGAGTGAGTCTACCGTATGTGCGGTTGCTCTGAAAGTTTGAACGTAAAATTTCATAAGCTTGCAAAAACATTTTATTAGATTTTTTTCTAATCTACCTTGCATTATGTTATGAACTATAAATATGCATATCGTCATAACTGATCGGTTCTGCTTCACCTCAAATCTACCATCTCTTGAGAAAAAGTCAGAACATGTCGATACAGGTAATGTAAGTTGAGGATATGTTATAACACAACGCTCGCTCACACATTGCAGTCGTGCGTCAAATTCTCTTACGATTTTCGTATATGATACAATGCTTAACTTATCTTTGGCGGTCTCACGAAATGCATCAATTATGTGTACAAATATTTTGTGTTCTATCGTATGCATTGTATCCGTTTGAAGAGCAAGGTGATAATCCATGACAAGGTCATCATCTCTTGCCTCTTTGTAGAACCCCCATAACCCATTCGCAGTGATATGACTTTGTAGCCCCCAGTCTTTTACACGAGCTTCGACAACATTGTGAGTGTCCACATCGACATCATTTCTTAAGTCATTCAACGTAACTTTATTAGACAATTCATGCCTCTTACAATTATCAAAATCGACAATCATATTCATATCTGTAGTTGCAACTATGCAACGACCAAACTTAACCGCTGCTAATGCACATCTCTCGAGATAATCTTGTGTATAATTCAAAAAAATAAGATGCAATGTAATTAAGTCATAATCTTTTGTCTGTATAGAGATGCCTTCATGAGACGCATCTTTGGCAGTTTGCAAAATTATTGTAAGAGCTTCGTGCAACACGATGCTCTTTCATTTTCTATACGCTATTGATTTTTGTGCCCACACTTGATTTTTTGGCCTGTGCGTCAGAATTGGCAAGTACGCGATTAGTGTTGCATCCATGGTTCTATCTGCAATGGACATCACTAACGGATACGCTGTTTGTTTCATTTTTCCAACGAAATGGGTTTTGTCATAATAAAGAGTAAATAGAACAACGTAACGATGTTTGCCATGTAAATCAAGACCCTTGTCTTCACACAATACCACCTGAGACCATATTGATGCCGATGCGGCGTCAGTTATGGGATCATTATTAGTGGTACGCAAACATGCTTTTAATAACATTTTGTTGTCTGATGTTAGAGCATGACTCAACAACGATGTAAATGTTGTCCTCCAATCACGGAACCATATTCTTGCATATGCAGTTTGTGGCCAATCTTCCTTTCTCAAATCCACTTTTTGCCATCCTGCAGGTCCGGCTTGCGCACTTGACCAGGATAGACACTCACAACCATTACGGAAAGGTATGGAACGAGGATCAAAGTCCGAGTCGGGGTGTCTTATGACCACCAACATTGCATCCATGTCCGAGAGAGACAACCCAATTCCCCCTTGAGCTGAGACCATAAATGTTGCGATTGTCCGCCCCGTGTTAAATGGTGTACAATTTTCACCTTCCTCCCTTAGTTCATCCTCATTATCGTTGTTACCACCGGCTGCGTTGTCTGGTTCCATGGCAGTCGGCTGGGGTTCGGCGTCTCCTTGCAGGTCAATGTCTATCATTCCCATGTTTGTTTCATGTACATGATATGGCGCCTCCTCGTCTTCATCGACAGAATCCGATGATGATACCAAATCGATTCCGTGTGCAATGTATGCTCTCGAGTGGTGTAAGTTTAGAGATTGCAAACTTCTCAATAGATGACCACACTCACATGCCATGCCACTTCTTGTCGCCATTTTTTTCCTCATATATGTCGTAACGAGCAAAACAGTAAATTCAAGTGATTATGACATGGTTTTCTTGAGACAAGCACACAAATACAAACAAATTTATAGATTGCATGTATTCCAGAATCAATAGAACTTTTCTTCAAGCTTTTGATATCTCATTTCATGCAATCTTCATTTTCATTGAGTTCATTGTCACCGTTTGATATTCGATCTCTAGAAAATATATACCATAATATATATTTCATTTCTCATTCGTCATCCGTTTTTTCCACGTCAGCATGAATTTCGATTCGACTCAAATTCGGCATACAACGTTCTTTTTATTATTATACTGTTATGCATAAATTGGATAATGCAATATAACATTTTTTTTATTATTATGTTGTTATATATAAACTTCAAAATACAATATGTAAAACTCTTTCATAATTATAATATACGTATGTTGTAGGAATTAAAGAAGAAAGCATGCACATGTTTGTGTCTATTGTGTACAGCCAATGAGATATGAGATATAAAATATATTTATTGTCATTCTATCAGTTTAGCGTATTTTTGATATGTTCACTGTTGACAAAATCATATCAACGTTACACACCTGTAGCCTCTGCTCGATTACTGAATCTAAAGAACGGATCACTTTGTGTGTGTGTGTGTGTGTTTGTGTGTGTGTGTGTGTGTGTGAGAGAGAGAGAGAGAGAGAGAGAGAGAGAGGGGAAAAAAAAAAAAAAAAACATAGAGAGAAATTAGACCAAATTACTTGTATCATTGCTTCAAATGTCCAAAATTGATAAATTGTAATATTCATAATGTCTTAGACTACCACCACCTTCGATCCTATTTTTCCCAACCCTGAATTCCACTGCGCACCGAGTTTTGCCGAGCTTGAGTTTCACTGTATGTTCTTTTATGGTACTCCTCACATATAGACAAAAAAAAAAAAAAAAGTAATGACCCACAGACACAAAGCTAGGGATCCGAAAGCAGCTAGATACAAAACCCGGGGTACATGTGAGACTAAGGCTCCCGACGGCCGTTACTACCCCGCTACAATCACGACATAAGCAGAAACAAGAAGAACAATGGAAACCCCCCCCCCCCCTCTCTGGACATGAAAGCAGCTAGATATAGAACCTAGGGAACAAGTTAGAGTAAGCCCTCCCAACGTCCTCGTTGCAATAACAGCTAGGAAAAAAAAGAAGAACAAGGAAAAAAAAAATACCAACATCTCGAATACAGCAAAAACAACCAACATACAAAATCTGGATTACATATGGAAGTGCCCCCTCCGTCGCAAGGTGTCATCTCTCCCTGGATTGCGCCCTGCCTTGCTGGCAGGGCACTTTTCCCGCATCAGAAAGGAAAAAAAAAAACAACACAAAATGAAGAAATGAAACTACCTACGATACTGGATAGATGCATTCCTCCAAACACTTATGTGAGCAAGCTGGTTAACGGCCTTCCCTAACGTCCTTGCTTTGCATACAAGTGTTTTTTTTTTTTTTTTTTTTTTTTTTTTTTTTTTTGCGAACGGGCCTATAGGGCCCCAACATTTTGTTTTGCAGTGCACGGTCCAAAACCCCGAAAAACGTGTTGTAATGTATATTCTCATTTTTCCAAACACAAAGAAAGGTAGTGGTGGTTTAAAAACATTTGCGTTTCCCTTTCAAATCTTTGTGGACGTTGTCTTCACAAAGCAAATCGTCTTTGTGTTGTGCAGACACGCTAGAAACTGTGGACATAATCTCTGTTGCGGTGCAGAGTCGAGGGTGGACATCGTGCTCATGAGCACGTGCTACTGCTCCTTGTATCAAACATTCGATATTATCATCCCAGCCTTCATATGTGCACATGACAACCTCACGATTGAGTAAAACAAACCACGACTTCCCACCATGACAGAAATCCTTCCAAGTCTCACACCCCCTGACGAGTGATTTGATTGTCAAAAACAATGTTTGACCATCAGGCGATGCCTTCTTGTCCGCCACACGCAACACAACATGAGGCATCCTGAACTGTCTTGTCAACTTCAAGACTGCGTTACACCAACCCACGTCTGTGTCTTTTGGATCTCCCTCTATAAGCTCATAACCATCGATTGATTCTCCATCTTCATCATCATACTCATTGTTGTCGCACATGTTGACATATGTGTCATTGTAAGACACTTTTTCTTCTTTCTTTTTGTTGTCATCACTCTCCCTTGACTCACTTTCTAAAGAGCAATGCTGACAATTGCTATGTAGTTCTGCATCAAAATTGCACACACTTGAAAGATCGTGTGTTTGTTCCTGAAACTGACTAGATGATTGGTGAGGGCCGTAAAAAGAATATTCTGAAAGTGTGCAGTGGGCGACAATATCTTCAGTTTTCAGTTCCTCCTCTGACATCCTCATCCAATATGGTTCCAACATCATCGCAGGTACGACATCTTTCTTTTTTGTGAAGTGCATTTGTTCTCTCTCACTAACATCCCCTTCGTTGATCTCCCTGCATTCTTTGGCAACAATTTTCCAGCCTTGTTGCCGCTTTCGCTGTTTGTCTACCTCAGTCGTTGCCGCACTGATCGCTCGTAATGCATTGTCAAATTCACTGCCTTCAATATTACTCTTATCTGAAGGAAATGAAAATAGTGGCAACGAGTATAGCACTTCATCGCCTCCAGCAAGCACATCTTCAATTAGCGGATGTTGTATTTTGTGAACTATATTTTGTTCTCCAACATATGATATGAACAGGCCCATCATTTGAACTAATAACGCATATTCTACACCATTTTCCACAATCACCAGTAAATCCGCAACCGATGCAGGTGCCATATACTCTCTGGTCCGAAGTTCCGACAAACACAACACTTCTGCCATATCCGGTTTCAACAATTTTTTATTAGACGGATCCCGCATTACAACTTTCTGTACCTTCCCGTGCAACTTTTTTCTCTATGCTGAAGTAGTGTACAAGCCGGTAGTCTTCTTTTTTAATTTGTCCACGTTTTCTTGGTTACAAAAGAACTTGAGGACTGAATCCACAGTGTATGATGTCTTACTAATAGACATGTTCACATGCGTGACTGTGATTGCTCCCACATCAGGAGAGATGTAGAAGTTGTCCAAAAGTATACTTGCATCCTGTATTTTTGCAATGTTACGAGCAATAGTTGCTTGAACATCGATGCCCACACCAAAATATCCAGGAACTCGTTTTTTGATCTCGTTGAGGTCATTCACTGTGTTGTAATGCACGTTGCGCGTCGCATACTTCAATACCTTACTACGTGCCTCTTCTTCACACAAAATCGACATATCTTCAATAATATATAACCTCTGAGTGCACAAATGTTACTGTTAACATCACCCGTACCCCAATACAACATTCCCAATGAACAATTACAACATACGAAATTCGGTTAGTATTGACAATCATCGCCTTCAAAACATGTATACATATCCTTTTGATATCTTCTTCTGTATGACTGTGTATGTGCTCTTATATGTCAAGTGTTGAGAAACAAGAACACAACATTTCAAATACATGTTTCTGTAACGCACTCGTTATCCCCTTGACGTGAATAGATCCCCGGTCCATAGGTGCCTAGAACTTAGAGGTTAAACACAATGTATGTGCTCCAATTGATAGGCACCTACTGACCCTACCGATATTATACATCTCGTGATCAACATAAAAATGTAGTCGGTAGGTGCCTACTTCCTTCCCGTTGATCACACGCAATATGACAATTTTCATAGGCACCTACCGACCGCATTTAAATGACACATCGTCCGTGATGAAATTGCAAGCACCTAATGACCCTGTGGACAAGGGTCGTGGAGGTGAATAACAATGAGATTGCTATGGGATGGGACTGAGGTAGGGAGGAAGGGATGGAGTAACAGAGGGCGGTGGGATGCAGAGGGATGAGAATGGGGTAGCTGAAGATGTGATGAAGAGGGATACGGATGTGGTTGGGAGGATTGGGGTCTTGTGGGATCTTGCACAGGTTCAAGAGATAAGGACGAACGAAGTAATAGTGGAGAAGTTGAAGAGGGATCCGGATGGGGTGAGCATGCCTACCAAATAGTGAAGGTGGAGAGGAACAGTATGAGGAAGGTGGTGATAGAAAAATGGAAGGGCGTGGGGGATTGACGGGGGATGGAATTGCATGAGAAGGAATTCGTAGACGGAGGATGGGATAGTAGGATGAAGAGGGGTTGGAATGTATTTGGGTGTGGAGGAAGGAGTAGGAATCACGAGATAACGAGGGATCAGGATGTGGTTGTGTGGGCAGAGGATGAAAAGGAGTGGGTTTGGGATCAGGTACGATATGGAGGGATGGGCTGAGCCAAAGGTTGGGGAGTAATTAGGGGAGGAGGGTCTGGGGATGAACAAGGATGATAACATGATAGGGTAGACTGAGGCCAATAAGAGTGCGATCTAACCCCAATGAGGAGCATGTGTATGACCAGGATCTCTCCCTCTCTCTATGGCAGGCTGCAAGGTGGAGCCAATGGACCGAGGAAGTCCGTATGTTGTCTAAGAGGACGAACATTTAATCAATCAGGATACCGCATGAGGCAACTAGGATGATCAAATCGGTTCTCGAGGGATCACAATGAGTCTTGGATGTGGCTCTTGTTGCTCTCTTCACAGTCCCAGTATGACACATACTTTTACAAAATTAACGACTCATATCCCCTGTGGGAAGTTACCTGCGATGGTGGACAAAGAAAGCAAAAAAAGAAAGAACCTACGACGATGCTACATTTTGCAGCAGAGAACTTTGCCTCCCATCAACATGCAGTGCCTTACACAATCATATGAATTGAAAACCTTCCCCCCCCATGATGAACCAAAATCGCTACCCGTACCATTAACCCCCCACCCCATGCTGCCTATCCTCTGCATCTGGATATATCCTTCATCTCCCAAGTGTGATGTGTCCCCCTTCCTCTGATTGCTGGCCAAGCAAGGGTCTTTCACGAAGGGGAAGGCCATCTGCTATGCAAGGAAGGTGGAGGAAGTGTGAAGAAAGGATCAGAGTTTAGGGGTAGATAGCCTAGTGTCATGCAGGGGGAACAGGTTTATGGAAAGTCGTGGCAAGAGGACACAAAGAGAGTAGGCAACCCCTGCTGTGGTAAGCAATAAGTGTTACTCGTCAAGCTGAATTGTAAACGATATCTTGCAATTGTGAGAAGGGATGCTTGACCCTGTTTCCAGCACGTGATGCTCCCCACCTATAGACTGGAGCCTGCACAATGAAAGGAAAGTTGGTACAGGGAGGTACTCATATCGCCCCCTGTAGCAGGTCTCGTTTTGAATTTTCCTGGCGTTTGCTGAATTGGTTGTTTTTCTTTTTCTCGAAAGATTTGGCATCCTTTCAGAGTTGTTTTCAAGCCCAGGGACCAGAGTTGTTCATACACAAGTACATAGTTCGACCATGAAAATTAATATTGCACTTGTAACTATTAGTAAACAGGTCTAGAACATGAATTTTCATGGATGGCCTTGCCACAGTACTTCATAGTAGTGATCCGGACACCCGGACAGGAATCCGGACCGTTCGGTGTGCGTTCTCCGGTTCAGATGTCCGGATCCCTGTCTGGATGGTTGGAAAACTGGGGGTGGCCTAATTTTTTTTGGGTCACCCCATGTGCTTTTCTTCCATCCCGGCCTGCCCTGGAAAAATACTGAATGATTTTTTATGGGCCCTGTCTAGCATCCAGACAGCGCCGGAAGGAGGTCGTTTTATTATAATAATAATTAATAATTCCATGAACGTAATTATGCCCTCCCCTTACTGCTTTGAGGTTTGAATGGACAATTTTTTTTTATTCCCCCTACTATGCCATTACTCAGTCCTTTCCAACGCGCTCATGGCTTCCATGCAACAAATCTAGTACATTCCTGCAAAATCAAAGAACAACTTCAAAGAAAAACAAAAAAACAAAGATTCCTCTTTCAGAGGGTCAGTAGCGCATGCCAGAACGAGTGTCTGCAATAAATCAAGGGACCTTCCCAGTTTTCTCTCTGCTCACTGCTTCCAAGGCTGAAGTTTTTTACGTAGTCTTTTCTGGTGGCCAGTGTTGAAAAGCCAACCGCAATTCTGGAGTAAACTCAATGGAACATATATACCAACTGACCCGAGTCAGTCGGAACACCCATGAACGGCTGAATGGAACACCCATCCCCCGGACCCTTCTCCTTCTATCGGCACATCTATGCAGGTTTGTTAGTTTGTTTGTTCTTTTCTTTCTTTCCGGACAGGAATCCAGACATGTACATCTGGACATGTCCTGATTCTCTGGAAATTACGGGAAATCTAAACGGTCGGATCAAACCGGAAAATCCGGCGTCCAGTGTCATGATCTGTCCGGATCACTTGTCCGCCGCTGCCATGCACTACTCACCAATTGTTAATAACAAAAGACGTTTTTCTGCTAGAATATAGAACACCACCTGCCATGGCTTGCCTCTGTTTCAGATTTGGTGAGTTGTGCGGTGAGGCCTGGAATCAAATGTGCATGGTCAAATACATTGGCCCCCCACTTATTATGTTTTAAACCACCACTACCTTTCCAAGTTGTACTCCCATTTGGGAAAATTACCTCAACCGCCAAGTTTGAAGGTCCGGGCGAGGGTTGGCAAAAAGAAAACATTCGGCCCTTGCGGGACCGATTGGAGAAAATAAAAGGAAAAAGGGATCCGCAGAGTTGAAGGGAAGGACGTCGGGGAAAGCTAGGAAGGAGGTGTGCTCACAGTGCCGCCTCCAGGAATGCATCTACCCAGAGTTTCGTTTTGTTTTGTTTGTTTGTTTTTTTTTTTTTTTTTTTTTTTTTTTTTTTTTTTTTTTTCCTGTGTACGGACGCCGCCTGGCCGGGCCTGCCCGACCGGGCGGGGTGGGGTGGGCCACCCGGGTAAAAACCGGGCGGGCAAAAAAACAGCCCAGCATTTTTTTTATTTTTTTTTGAAAGCGAGGTACTTCTGTGCTCGGCGAGAGGACCCCGAATCTGCAATAAAAATTATGGTTTGGGCGGGGGGACGGGTTGGGTGCGAGGGGGGGAGGGGGGGGGGGTTCTGGGTGTTGGGGACTCTGCATGTATGTTGCCTGTTGTTTGCTGCATGTGTGATACCAAGTACATACCGGGGTGGGGGGCGGCGCCAGGGAGGGAGGTGTGGCGGTCCAAGAAGAAGAAAAAGAAGAAGAAGATGGGCGGAAGAGGAGGAGGAGAGAAGATGAAGGAGAAGAAAATGAGGGGGAGGCAGAGGAGGAGAGGAGAAAAAGAAGAAGAAGAAGAAGAAGAAGAAGAAGAAGAAGAAGAAGAAGAAGAAGATGAAAAATAAGAAGAATTAGAACAAGATGGCGGCGGCGGGAGGGCGGTGGGGTATGGTGGTGGGGTATGGCGGCGGGCTGTGGCGGTGGTCGTACAAGAAGAAGAAGAAAAAGAAGAAGAAGAAAAAGAAGAAGATGGGCGGAAGAGGAGGAGGAGGAGAGAAGATGAAGGGGAAGAAGATGAGGGGGAGGCGGAGGAGGAGA
>BFEA01000341.1:1553935-1576541 GCA_003427395.1 Chara braunii
TCTCTCTCTCTCTCTCTCTCTCTCTCTCTCTCTCTCTCTCTCTCTCTCCCTCTGATCGATCGATCGATCGAATGGAAATAGAAAAATTTATCGATTTCATAAATGGGACGCCGTCGGTAGGTGCACAGTAATATAAAGACAATCAATGTTCTGCAAGGCAAATTCGTATGCACCTACCGACCACCCGGAATCCATTTATGAGACAGATCTCAACTTTATAAATGGAACGTGGTCGGAAGGTGCATACTAATATAAAGACAATCAATGTTCTCAAAGGCAAATTCGTATGCACCTACCGACCACCACTTATCAGGTTGCGCTACCTGCTCCGAGCCAGAGAAAGGATGAAACGAGAATCCATTTATGAGACGGATGCCGAGAATCGCTAAGCCACAAATGAACGACATGGTTTTTATCTCTGACATACTATTCGTTTTTTTCTCTCTCTCTCTCTCTCTCTCTCTCTCTCTCTCTCTCTCTCTCTCTCTCTAGAGCGACTGAATGAAAATAGAAAGATTTCTCAATTTCATAAATGGAACGTGGTAGGTAGGTGCACACTAATAAAAAAACAATCAATGTTGTGAGAGGCAAATTCGTATGCACCTACCGAGCACCACTTATTATGTTGCGGGTGCCCGTTGATTCGAAACCCAAAAACGAGCAGACAATAGGAGTAGCATTTGCTCCTACCGAGTCGAAGGGTTTAGACAAAGATAAAGTTAAGGCGCCGATAACCCCTTCTAACCCCTCAACTCTCAAGGCAGAGGATGACTCTTCTTCAACCCATCGTCCAGGAGCACCCTGACATTGTTCTTTGCTTTGTGTCACTGGATGATTCCCTTGACGAACTCGGTAATGAACTCATACCACTTCGTAGTTTGTGGGCTAAAAAACATAAGTCTAAGGGTTAGTTAATGATCGCGGATATTGCAATTGCGCACACGCAAGTAGGTGAACTATTACATCCAGGATCGATGCGGTCTTACATCTCAGAGAAGACAATTCGCAAATTGCATCTGGTAATGAAAGTAAATGATTTACCTCGACCTATCACGTGCTGCCTGACAAGAGCGCGGTCATTGTCTCTCGATATGTCGATTGTGTCAAATGTTATTTCAGGACAAAGGAAGAAAATAATATCCTATATGAGATATTTTTCCTAATTGAGAAGAACCTGCCATTTTACATGATTTTGGGAATGGATTGGCATGAGGAAGCCGACCCAGAAGTCAGGTTCAAAGAGAAAATTGTAAAGCTAAAGGACGAGAAGTCCAAAATGCAAACGGCTAAGTTATACCATAGATTTGACTCTGACTCAACCTTGTCTTTCTATATTATGAGTCACCCACTCTTCCAATCGATGGTTTACGAAAATAAGTTGGACCAGGATGTGACGATGGTACTCGTGAAACGAGTAGGTGAGTTTTTCTCATCCTATCCTCTTTCTATTGAAGAAAAAAAAATCGACAAATATAAGGATTTGCAGATTGAGCCGACGGGAATCACTGAGCGTGCTATTAAGCACATGATTGAGATAATTTCGGAAGCAAGATTCCCAAGGATTCCATCTACCGAATGTCTTCTAGGGAACTTGAGGAACTGCGGAAAGAGCTGCAAGAACTTACTGACAAGGGATGTATTCACCCTAGTTCATCTCCTTATGGTGCTCCTGTCTTATTCGTGCCCGAAAAAAGGAAGCTGAAATCCGACTATGCATTGACTATAGAGGGCTGAATTCCATCACTGTGAAAAACGAGGAACCATTTTCGCGCATTTTACAACCTGTTGGACCAGTTGTAAGACTGCAAGTACTTTGGTAAGATTGATCTCAAGTCAGAGTACCAGTAGATCGAGGTGGCTCCTGACAATCAACACAAGACGAATTTCTAAACAAGGTATGGTCACTACGAATTCGTAGTTATGCCGTTTGGATTGACTAATGCACGTGCGACCTTTCAAAGGTCAATGAATGAATTGTTTCGTCAATGGTTGGACTGGTTCGTAGTAGTCTATCTCGATGACATTCTAGTGTATAGCAAGACACTAGAAGACCACGAGAAACATCTACAAATGGTTTTGCAGAAATTGCGCGAGGACAACTTTAAACTGTACCTGAAGAAGTCTGAGTTTGGTAAGCCTGAAGTCTTATACTTAKGTCATATAGTGAACAAAGAAGGACTAAGGCCTGAAGAAAATAAAATTACAACAATCCGAGACTGACCCCAACCTAAAACTATAACTGAGTTGAGATCTAGACACTAGAAGACCACGAGAAACATCTACGAATGATTTTGCAGAAGCTGCGTGATGCTAACTTTAATGTGAACCCGAAGAATTATGAGTTTGCTAAGCCTTAAGTCTTGTACTTAGGTCATATAGTGAACGAAGAAGGACTAAGACCTGAAGAAAATAAGATTACATCAATCCGAGACTGACCCCAACCTAAGACTATAAATGAGTTGAGATCTTTTCTAGGACTTGCTAGTTATTATCGAAAGTTCGTCAGAAACTTCTCTTTGATAGTTGCTCCTATGAGAAGACTTCTGAAAAAGAAAAAATCTTGGTTGTAGGACAAAGATTGTGAGTCATCATTTAGAAAGTTGAAGTATACTCTGACTCACTACTCTGTTTTAAAGATTGCTCACTCTTCATCGTCACTAAACACCGAATCTTAGGGGGATATAACATTAGGATATAACTAAGTTAATCCCGAAAATCCCGAAGTGCGTTTCGCTAGCGAAACACCGAACCTTAGGGGGATATAACATTGGAATTTAAAAAAATAAATCCTGAAAATTCCGAAGTGTGTTTCGATAACGAAACACTGAATATTATGGGGATATAATATCGTAATACAACTAAGTAAATCCCGAAAACCCCGAAGTGTGTTTTGGTAACGAAACACTGAATTTGTGGGGGGTCTAACAGTGGGATACAGCTAAGGAAACCCAGAAAATCCTGAAGTGTGTTTCGGTGACGAAACACCGAATCTCAGGGGTATATAACATTAGGATTCAACTAAGTGAATCCCGAAAATCCCGAAGTACATTTCGCTAGCGACACACCGAATCTTAGGGGGATATAACATTGGAATTTTACAAACTGAATCCCGAAAATCCAGAAGTGTGTTTCGGTAACGAAACACCGAATCTTATGGGGATATAACATCGCAATACAACTAAGTAAATCTCGAAAACCCCAAAGTGTGTTTCTGTAACGAAACACTGAATTTGTGGGGGGTCTAACAGTGGGATACAACTAAGGAAACCCCGAAAATTTCGAAGTGTGTTTCGGTGACGAAACACCGAATCTTAGGGGGATATAACATTAGGATTTAACGAAGTGAATCCCAAAAATCCCGAAGTGCGTTTCGCTAGCGAAACACCGAATCTTAGGGGGATATAACATTGGAATTTAACAAAGTGAATCCTGAAAATCTCGAAGTGTGTTTCGGTAATGAAACACTGAATTTGTGGGGGGTCTAATAATGGGATACAACTAAGGAAACCCCGAAAATCCTGAAGTGTGTTTTGGTGACGAAACACCGAATCGCAGGGGGATATAACATTATGATTTAACTCAGTGAATCTCAAAAATCCCGAAGTGCATTTCGCTAGCGAAACACCGAGCGGTGGTGATTGTGCTGAGCGGTGGCAATTGTGCTGTTGGATATAATTTTGAGAAACGGGTAAGTAAAATCCCGAAATCCTGAAGTGCGATTTCGGTAGCAAAATCCCGAACGCACATGCGGATAAAACTTCGAGAAATGACTAAGTTAAATCCCGAAATCCTGAAGTGCGATTTCGGTAGCGAAATCCCGAACGCACATGCGAATATAACTTCGAGAAACGGCTAAGTAAAATCCCAAAATCCTGAAGTGTGATTTCGGTAGCGAAATTCCAACGCACGTGCGGATATAACTTCGAGAAATGACTAAGTAAAATCTCGAAATCCCGAAGTGCGATTTTAGTAGCGAAATCCCGAACGCACGTGCGGATATAACTTCGAGAAATAACCAAGAAAAATCCCAAAATCCCGAAGTGCGATTTCGGTAGCGAAATCCTGAATGCACGCCTGGATATAATTTCGAGAAACGGCTAAGTAAAATCTCGAAATCCCGAAGTGCGATTTAAGTAGAGAAAATCCCGAACGTACGTTCGGATATAATTTTTCAGAAACGACTAAGTAAAATCCCGAAATTCCGAAGTGCGATTTTGGTAGCGAAATCCCGAACGCACGTGCGAATATAACTTCGAGAAATGATTAAGTAAAATCTCAAAATCCCGAAGTGCGATTTCAGTAGCGAAATCCCAAACGTACGCCTGAATATAATTTCGAGAAACGGCTAAGTAAAATCCCGAGATCCCGAAGTGCGATTTCAGTAGCGAAAATCCCGAATGTACACCTGAATACAATTTGAAAGAACACTAGGTTGGCTTTAGAGAGTTGTTTATCACTTTAATGGACATTTTGGGTTTCAAAAACCACGAATTCGCAAACATGGATTCCGTCTTCATGAACACAAAGCACGAATTGAGGTTTAAAAACCACGAATTCGCTAACATTTCATTTACAAGCTTCGCTATCCTGTTCGACGAATTATCCGGGGTCCATCAAACCACAAGTGCCTCGGTCCCGACCCAAGTCCTGATTGCACGTGTGATCACGCCCCTAGGTGTGAGATTGCGTGCGTAATCTCATGCTCACGTGCACAATGCGCAGCTGGTGCGAGAGTGATTGCACGCCTGCAAGTGGGGTTGCGCGTGTGATTGGCTCTCGTCCTCATGAACGTGCACGATCGTGTACGAGGGAGCGCGTGACTGTGCTCGGTTGTGTCCGCGGGTGTGCGCTCGTGTCCGATCGTGGCGTAGCTATGGCGCACACGTGCGTCTGCTACCGTTGGTTTGCGCAAGTGCATGCATATGCTCGCGTGGGCATGTGACCTCATGCGGCTTCTCCCGCCGGTGCGCGAGTGTGCGTGCGTGTGCGCGCGACCTCTTGCGGCCTTCCCCGCTGGTGCGCGGGTGTGCGCTCGTGTGTGTGCGTGGGCGCACTACCTCTTGCGCTGGTGCGTAGGTGTGCGCGTGTGTGCGTGCGTGGGCACGCTAGCTCTTGCCTGTGCGGGTGTGTGCGGGTGTGCGCGTGTGTGCGTGCATGGGCGCACTGCATCTTGCGGCCATCCCCGTTGGTGAGCGAGTATGCGCGTGGGCGCCCGGCCTCTTGTGGCCTTCCCCGCTGGTGCGCGGGTATGTGCACGTATGCGCGCGTGGGCACGCTGCCTCTTGCGACCCTCCTTGTTGGTGCGCGGGTGTGCGCGCGTGGGCAAGCTGCCTCTTGCCGCCTTCCCCGCTGGTGCACGGGTGTGCGCGCGTGGGCGCACGACCTCTTGTGGCCTTCCCCGCTGGTGCGTGGGTGTGCGTGCGGCCTCTTGCAGCCTTCCGTACTAGTGCACGGGTGTGCGCGCGTGTGTGTGCGTGGGCGCGCGGCCTTTTGCGGCCTTCCCCGTTGGTGCGCGGGTGTGCGAGTGTGGGCTAAGGCGAGCGGGCGTCTGTGCGCCTGTGGCTATGGTGCGCGTGCCTCTCTTACCTCTCTCTTCGTGTGTCTCCCCGGTCCTTGTCTGTCTCACTGCTCTCTCCAGCTCCCTCGTGCGCCTGTGAGTACGTCTGTCCCAAAAGTTCCCAGTTGCCTCGTGAGCTAGCACAGTTGTGCTAGCTTCGTGCGCCACTCGTCAGTGTCCCGACCCTGAGCTCGGTTGGGCTTATATAGTTTGTTGGGCCCTTCTCAGAGTGAACCTCAACATCCGCATGCTCCCAGGCCGTCGACAAGGTGCAACGCCCCGGTACCATGGCTCCCTCCGAGCCTATGGCTAGGCCCATTTGGGCCCCCTAAAGGTTTTCCTGTGAAGGGGGCCATTTTTTCGGGTACCGGGCCCTTTGAAACGCCCCGATACCAAGGCTCATTCCGAACCTAAGCCCAACCCTATGCAGGGCCTAGTGATCCCCACGCGAAAGTTGTCAAGGTCTCTCCAATTTCCGCAGGGCCCCTATCCCGGAATTAATAATTTTATGGCTTGAGGGTCATTTTCTCAACGTCAGGCTCGCAGCCTCCGTTTAGGCTTTACTTACGGCCCGGATGTCAAGGCCCCAACCGGGCCCATGTAGCGGTTTCCCTTTATTTTGAACTTGTGGTGAACCTCGGGTGTCGTCGCCCCTTAGTCTGCTTGATGGCTCGTCTCAAGAGCCCTGCGTCATCCCTTGTCAGGCACAACGCCCTGACCTAGTGTGGGTTCGGTCCTCTCGCACTTATTCCTTATCCGGAGCTTCCGACAATTCCTCAATTGTCGTCACGCTTTAATGTCTTGTCAGTGATAGGCCCTCATAGTGTTCATAGAAGAATGCCCACTCAGAGTTCGCGTGCCCACTTCTCCTAACGTCTTGGCCCTGACACTCAAGGTGTGGATCTGGCATCATCGTTCTTCGACGTCAGTCGTGATCCCGTCAGGTAAAACAGCTAGATCTGGTTCTCCCTAAGTGTTATCTTCAAGGAAGTAAAGGGCGGCATAAGGCTTGACCTGCCCGACAGCACCCCCCCCCCATTATCGACGTCCCTGGCGAGCCATCTTGAAATATCAAGGGAAAAAAAATTAGATTTATACCCAAGATTTTTCCTCACTTCTTTCGTCGGACCTTTTTCTCTCGTTTCCTTCTCTCGTTTTGTTTTTTTTTAATCGTCTTTCTTTTGACCCCTAATCATTTCTTAGCCTTTCGTCGTCGCTTCTCGTGTCGGTGTTTATCTTCGGCTCCGCCCACAACTATCGTGTCCTGAATGATCTCCTTAATGTTTGGTAGTACACCTCTACGTCCCTATATAAGCCGTCCCACCAATAGAGATTCTTGACCTTCTCAAAGGTCCCCTTCACTCCTCTATGGCCTCCCACGACTCCATCGTGAAGCTCGAAAATTGTCTCCCTCTGCTCTTCCTCATCGCATACTACTCACGTCGGCATACCATTCTTAGGCGGCCTTTTGAAAAGGTGGCCTGCTCTAAGACAGTATTGTTGAGCTTCCTTCCTGAGCTTATCATCAACTTCCACCTCCCTTAAGAGATATCGCCCTATTCGGTGGTACTTACCGGTATAAAGGTTCTCCAGGAACGAAGTGGCGCCACTAGTACTAACCTCCATCCTTACCGAGCCTGTTTCCATCCATACTGGGTACCACGACGTACACGTACGCGGGCTCCGCATACATGCATACGCGTATGCACGTATGCACATACGTGTCGCATACGTATGCGCGCGTACGGAAATTTAGGGCCCGCGTACGTGGTCACGTGGGACGTTTCCCGAGTTTGTCTTGGCCCGATAGGTGTTGGGGGGTGGGCGTTGGGATTGCTTGGTATGTATGTGTGTGTGTGTGTGTGTGTGTGTGTGTGTGTGTGTGTGTGTGTGTGAGAGAGAGAGAGAGAGAGAGAGAGAGAGAGAGAGAGAGAGAGAGAGAGAGAGAGAGAGAGAGAGAGAGAGAGAGAGAGAGAGAGAGAGAGAGAGAGAGAGAGAGAGAGAGAGAGAGAGAGAGGAAGCCTCCTCCTCCTCCTCCTGCCGATCTTCGTCATCGTCCTGCTCCTCGGCCTGCGGTACTGTCTGTCTGTCTGTCTGACCAGTACCACGAACGGAGGAGGGGTAGGAGGAGGAGGAGGAGACAGACAGACAGACAGGCAGACAAACAGACAGACAAACAGGCAGTACGATGGGCGGAGGACAGACACACAGACAGACAGACAAACAGACAGGAGGGGGAGGACAGAAAGACAGATAGACAGACAAACAGAAAGGACGGGGAGGACAGACAAACAGACAGACAGTACCACGGGAGGGGTAGGAGGAGGGGTAGGAGGAGAAGGAGGAGGAGACAGACAGACAAACAGACAGACAGACACACATATAGTGCACGGGAGGACAGATAGACACACAGACAGACAGGAGGGGGAGGACAAACAGACACACAGACAGACAGAAGACAGAAAGGAGGGGGAGGACAGACAGACAGACAGATAGACAATACCACGGGAGGGGTAGGAGGAGGAGGAGGAGGAGGAGGAGGAGGGGTAGGAGGAGGGGTAGGAGGAGGAGGAGGACAAAGATCACAATCGGGAGGAGGAGGAGATATGTGACTAAATACTGACTATATATATTATATATACATTTTATATATGTGTAAAAAAAAAACAAAAAAAAAAACGCGTACGCGTATGCGGGTTTTTGGGCACGGACGTGTATGCACCACATACGCGTACGTGGTGCAACCCAGCATCCGTAGAAACTTGTCAACCCCTCCAAGCGACCCCAAATCCCCTTCTTCCAGTGTTATGCGAGACAGTTCATCTGCTATAGCATTAATAGCTCTTGATATACGCTCCACTACGTAGTCAAATATCCTTATGTGCATAAGTCATTTAGTTATCCTAGGGTCCGTTAAAGAGAAGTCCTTCTGAAATACGGCGACTACTGCTGTAGGATCGACTCATAAGACGAACCTTCGTTTGTAGATATTGTGTCTGAAGACGTTCAGGCAATGTAATAACCATAAGACTTCTTTCTTAAATCGGGTATAGTTCCTCTCGGTGGTGTTCAGTGTTTGCTCTCATACCTGAGGGGTCTCTCCTTGTCGTTAAAGTCCTCCTGAGCCAAGACCCCTCCTACAGATGCCGGCCCAACGTCAGTATATACTAAAAATGGTTTTTTCTCCTCGTCTTCGAAGTAAGGAACTCCAAGGACCTGTCCTCCTTCCTTAAACTCATCCTTTAGGATCTTTACCGCGTCCTTTTCCTCACTCGTCCATTTCCACTCCACTCCCTTACGTAACAACCTTCTCAACCGCTCGACCTTCTCCGCATACACTTTTATAAAATTCTTCCCGAACCCAACCACTCTTAAAAAGAGGCGTCTATTCGTAATATGCCATAGTGGCGTCGGCCAGTTCATAAGCTTCTCTGGTTTTGCGGGGTCCGACCGCCTGCCGTTTTTTGTCGCTAATATAGCCTAATATCTTAATAGAGGACATCACCCACCTACTTTTGGTTTCACTGACCGAGAGATGTACATCTTCTAACTTCATTAACACCTTCTTAATGTCCTCAGCATGGCTCGTGAGGAACTTCCTCACTCCGGGTCTCAGCTTAGTCTCATATTTTTCGTACGGCCCCTTGATAGGGAAGTCATTTAAGACAACCTCCACTAAATTGGGTATAAGTTCCCCAACACCGGGACCATCGCTCTTTGAAAGACTGTTACAGCATTAGTCCATCTCATCGGCATCACTATCATCTGGATTAGTCATAAGGGTGTGTGCACCGCGGTCAGGTCCTGATTTTTATAATCAAGTGGAATCTCATCGTACCCTGAGAAAATATCGCAGACTCAGTAAATAGGTTATCTCGCATACCCTTCGACCAGGAGGTCCGGATTTGGGATGGACCCTACATCTCTGACTGTAACTTTATTTGTTTTCTGCAGATCCTGTATCCAGCATAGCTTCCCGTTCGACTTCCTTATGAAGAATCATTTCTTCGCACTTCCACCCTGCGTTGTTCCATGGCACATGCAGGAGCGTGTAGATTCTTGCTGGTTTTGCATATCGCGGATCTATTTGCCCCCTCTCTGCGTCGCAAAATGCCACGGCCTTATGGCAAGCTCTTGGTGTCTCAATTATCAGCTCTCTCTCTCCTCGTTTGTTATATTCTCATCGCCTATGTCCATCTCTTTCAACCTTTGGTGAGTAATTTTTTACCCTTCAATGACCTTTCGTTCCCTGATCATCTATGTTATCTTCTTTTCGGTGATCCCTATTTGTCCAGTTCTATCATGATTAACTGCAGCTGGTTTAACTTTTTGAGCTACAGTTTTGTGTTTCTTTCCCCCGCCGTGTAGGAGAATTCCTCCAAAAAAGAAAGGTTTATGTATCCTCCAAACTCCTCGTTATCGCTTTCCTTTGGGTAGGCGATTCCGTCTACCACGTATTTGCCCTCTAAGTCTTCAATCTCCGTTTTTTCCCCTTTTATTTTAGGGGGCTCCAAGATAAGTTATTTATGTATCATCTGACAACTTCATGTCATTAGCTGACCCTTTTCTGAAGGGAAATCTTGTGTTGTTTGTCGAACTCGTTCACGGTCTCCAAGGTGACTATGTTGCCCTCAGGCCCGTCTATAATAACAGTCTGACTTCTTAGGTCCTTGACGCTGACGTGGCAGACTCCTTAGAGTTGTTGTTTGCATTCCAGGGGTGACATGTGGCATACATAACATGTTGTTGTGGGAGAAGTATTGATTGTGCCCTTGTGTGTTGGCAGACGGTACGACTTCACGATTTGATGTAGTGTCACGTGTTGGCCTTGTAATTGGTTGCGTTGTTTCTGCAGATGGTACAATCATAGAGGAAGGAAGCTAACAATTGATTGTAGTTGTTGTGTTGGTGGACCTACTCCCCTGTTGGTTGTTCTCTTGTTGTTGTGCATACTCATAAGTGTGTTGTTGTCCTGATCATACTGGTCGTGGTTGTTGTACCTGTACACTTGTTATAGGACATTATCACACATAGAACCGACAACAAAGTTAAATTATAGAATCAAAGGACATGATCACACTTAAAACCGACAACAAAGTTAGATTAGATAATCAACTGAGAACCTCTTTCTTTTTATCTGCCTCAATTATTTCCTGCTGTAGGAATTGCATGTATCGTGGAATTTATTTTTGTCTTGTAATTATATTAATTATGCGGTATTTACACGCTGGGGAAAATGACTTACCTTTGAAAATGCATGCGTGTCTCTATTCTCACACGTTTCATACCTCTTTTTTTCTTTCCAATCCCTCTCATTGTCTATGCCGATGAAGAAGGGGGGGAACTTCAAACCCGTAGTCAAATTGATGCGAGAAGACAGATTTTGCTCGGTCTTCTTCATTAGCTTCTCGAAGAGGTACACGACGTCGGTTCAGAAGCTACGGCTGGTTCACGGACAATTCAATTTGCGTGCTGCAAAAGGAGAACTGAAAGCCGCAGAAACAACCGTTCAGATGATTGAAACCGGTAAAAAAGTTGAGGACCTCATAAAGAAAGGGCGAATGACCCTTGACCGGTATGTTGCTAAGAATTTGGAAAAGATGGATAGGGAAAGAAAGGAAATAAAAGAAGAGAAAAAAAAAGAAAGAGAGGAAACAAAGGAACCACAATTGTCTGTAGAGATGATGGAGGAAAATGTTAGGCAATTAGAAAATACGTCGAGAGAAGAAAGAAGAAAAATTGAGGAATTCCGAAGACAGCAAGAAGCTCAAGAAGAAGAAGAAAGAATAATGGATGAATTAAGGTAGAGGTTTCACTACGAAGAAGCAGGCAACGAGTTTTGCATCCATTTTATAATCTATTATGGTCTACCTTGTTCATCTTGAGAAGAAAATAGGTAGCAACACTGCCTTATCAAAGACAGCGACCAAACTCTTGAAAGGGAAAGATAAGGTAGGGATTGAGGAGGAGACTAGCGGGGAGATAGTCAAGAAGGAACCCCAAGAAAAGTTAATGAAGAATGCAATGAAGCGAGTCAGGCCGGGGTAACCCGAACAGTCCAAAAAGGAATCCGAGAAACTGGCAGAAAATAAAGAAGAATCCACCAAAAAGGAAGAAAAATCGTCCAAAGAAGAAGTAAAACCGAAGAAAAAGGAAAAGGTAAAGATGAAGTTGTCGTTTACATATAATGATAAGAAAGATGAAAACTTATTATTATGGATTGCAGAGATCCAAACTTATTGCAGCACCGCTCCAATCGAACCTGAGAGTCATGTGGCCTTCTCGACGTCATGTCTAGGGGGAGTGGCCAAGGAGTGGGTGTTGTCGAAAGCCAATGTTGTTGGCTTTGAAGATATTGGTGAGTGGGCTAAGACCCTCATGTTGACACGATTTCTCCAAAAGATTAAGGAGAGATTTCTTCTCAAAACGACGACCGACAAGGCTTTTAATGAACTCACCACAATAGGGCAAAAGCGTTGGTCTTCAGTTGATACGTTGTCCCGTGAGGTTGATCGTCTTTTGCAGGTACCTGGACTGAACTTGCAGGATAACCAGGTCCTATACATCTACTCACGTGCCTTGCGCAAGCCAATTCACGGACAGCTCGTGGCCGAAGCTAAGTCTAGTAAGTATAACTATCGGCAATTTCTCAATCTCGCTCTCCAATGAGAGCAAACGACCACAAAGGTAAAGGGTTCCTATGCCTCGGTAGTAAAATCTGGACCGGTTGGTAGGTATGGCAAGCGAGTCCTTTGGCGGCAAAAGCACACAGGATTACATGCTTGTCGTGTTCGATGACGAGACTATAGAAAAGTTACCCATCGATGAGCCCGAGGGAGGAATAGCTAATGGCGGCAGTGAGTCTGGGAAGGGTGACGTCACTGCCGTAATGGACAACAAGGGAGGCCAAAGTCGGTGGAAGAGGAATAAGAGGTCACGCTCGTTTCCCGAGCATCCTGGCATTGCGTTCAGGAAGCCCTGAGAAAAAATGGGTATGACTCGTGAGGAATGATAATCCAATATGGACAACCGTCAATGCCTCAAGTGTGGCACCGTGGATCATGTGATAGCATGGTGCCCGTTGATTCGAAACCCAAAAACGAGCAGACAATAGGAGTAGCATTTGCTCCTACCGAGTCGAAGGGTTTAGACAAAGATAACGTTAAGGCGCCGATAACCCCTTCTAACCCCTCAACTCTCAAGGAAGAGGATGACTTTTCTTCAACCCATCGTCCAGAGCACCCTGACATTGTTCTTTGCTTTGTGTCACTGGATGATTCCCTTGACGAACTCGGTAATGAACTCATAGCACTTCGTAGTTCGTGGGCTAAGAAATATAAGTCTAAGGGTTAGTTAATGATCGCGGATATTGCAATTGCGCACACGCAAGAAGGTGCACTATTACATCTAGGATCAATGCGGTCTTACATCTCAGAGAAGGCAATTCGCAAATTGCATCTGGTAATGAAAGTAAATGATTTACCTCGACCTATCACGTGCTGCCTGACAAGAGCACGATCATTGTCTCTCAATACGTCGATTGTGTCAAATGTTATTTCAGGACAAAGGAAGAAAATAATATCCTATATGAGATATTTTTCCTAATTGAGAAGAGCCTGCCATTTTACATGATTTTGGGAATGGATTGGCATGAGAAAACCGACCCAGAAGTCAGGTTCAAAGAAAAAATTGTAAAGCTAAAGGACGAGAAGTCCAAAATGCAAACGGCTAAGTTATACCATAGATTTGGCTCTAACTCAACCTTGTCTTTCTATATTATGAGTCACCCAGCCTTCCGATCGATGGTTTACGAAAATAAGTTGGACCAGGATGTGATGATGGTACTCGTGAAACGAGTAGGTGAGTTTTTCTCATCCTATCCTCTTTCTATTGAAAAAAAAAATCGACAAATATAAGGATTCGCAGACTGAGCCGACGGGAATTACTGAGCGTGCTATTAAGCACACGATTGAGATAATTTCCGGAAGCAAGATTTCCAAGGATTCCATCTACCGAATGTCTCCCAGGGAACTTGAGGAACTGCGGAAAGAGCTGCAAGAACTTACTGACAAGGGATGTATTCACCCTAGCTCATCTCTTTATGGTGCTCCTGTCTTATTCGTGCCCGAAAAAAGGAAGATGAACTCCGACTATGGATTGACTATAGAGGGTTGAATTCCATCACTGTGAAAAACAAGGAACCATTTCCGCGCATTTTACAACTTGTTGGACCAGTTGTAAGACTGCTGGTACTTTAGTAAGATTGATCTTAAGTCAGAGTACCACCAGATCGAGATGGCTCCTGAGGATCAACACAAGATGAATTTCTGAACAATTCGTAGTTTGGATTGACTAATGCACCTGCGACCTTTCAAAGGTCAATGAATGAAGTATTTCGTCAATGGTTGGACTGGTTCGTAGTAGTCTATCTCGATGACATTCTAGTGTATAGCAAGACACTAGAAGACCACGAGAAACATCTACAAATGGTTTTGCAGAAATTGCGCGAGGACAACTTTAAACTGTACCTGAAGAAGTCTGAGTTTGGTAAGCCTGAAGTCTTATACTTAKGTCATATAGTGAACAAAGAAGGACTAAGGCCTGAAGAAAATAAAATTACAACAATCCGAGACTGACCCCAACCTAAAACTATAACTGAGTTGAGATCTAGACACTAGAAGACCACGAGAAACATCTACGAATGATTTTGCAGAAGCTGCGTGATGCTAACTTTAATGTGAACCCGAAGAATTATGAGTTTGCTAAGCCTTAAGTCTTGTACTTAGGTCATATAGTGAACGAAGAAGGACTAAGACCTGAAGAAAATAAGATTACATCAATCCGAGACTGACCCCAACCTAAGACTATAAATGAGTTGAAATCTTTTCTAGGACTTGCTAGTTATTATCGAAAGTTCGTCAGAAACTTCTCTTTGATAGTTGCTCCTATGAAAAGACTTCTGAAAAAGGAAAAACCTTGGTTGTAGGACAAAAATTGTGAGTCATCATTTAGTTGAAGTATGCTCTGACTCACTACCCTGTCTTAAAGATTGCTCACTCTTCATCGTCACTACTGACGCAAGTCAGTATGGGATTGGGGTTGTGTTACAGCAGGACGACGGTAAGGGATATAGACCAATAGAGTTTATGTCCAAGTGACTTTCGTCAGAAAAAAATGGTCAACTCCACCTATGAAAGAGAACTGTGTCTTGGTCTCTACACTAGACACGTGGAAATACTACTTATTAGGGAGACACTTCACTGTCTATTTGGATGATTCCACTCAGAAATTGATTAAGATATAGACAAGAATCTCTGACAAGCGGATAAGATTGTCGTTTTTTATTGATACCTTTGATTTCGAGTTAAAAACAATCAAAGGAAAGTCTAACGTTGTTACGGATGCTGTTCCATGCGCGCAAATTTCTTTGGAACCATTGTCTCCTATCTCGATATTAAGAATGAACTGAAGGAACAAATGCGTAAGGGTTATGAGAGTGATCATATTTGGAGTCCTATCATTGATTCATTGACACCTTACGAAAAAACCCTGAATTATTCCCAGAGTATCGAATGACTGATGGCTTATTCTTCTATGTAGATAAAACCGAAGAACGATTATGTATTCCTCACCAAGAACAAATCAAGAGTTTAATTATTGGGGAATGTCATGATGATGAGGGTTACTTTGGTTTTAAGAAGACGTATGTCGATGTCTGAGAACATTTTGAATGGAAAGGAATAAAAGAGGATGTACGAACGTATGTACGGACTTGGCTTATATGTCAGAGGAACAAACCCTCTCATGAGAATCTGTTGGGACTACTGAGACCACTGCCTATGCCAAGTGAGTCACGTGAGTTCATCTCTATAAACTTCATGAGTCTTACTAAGATTCGAAATGACAACAGTCGGGTAACGGTCATTACAGATAGATTCTCAAAGTATACTATGTTCATTCCTTTGCCTGCCGAAACCTGAACTGAACTGGTCATCCAAAAATTCCAGATGCGATGGGTTTCTGAGTATGGATTTCTGAAAATCATCGTCTCTCACAGGAATGTTCGGTTCACTAGTCTACAATGGCAGAAGTTTATGGAAGTCTATGGCACCAAGTTAACCATGTCGTCAGGAAGACGCCCTGAAACGAATGGCCAAACTGAACAAATGAATTATCTGTGCCAACAACTCCTACGCATGTATGTCCGACCCGATCAAATAGATTGAGATGAGAATAAAAAAAAATAACAACAGTATACATACTGTTACAGGTAGGACGCTTAACGCACTACATAAAAGTTGGAAGCCTCGACGTCCCATTAATGCTTTAACTCGAGACCAAATTCAGAGGTTATCCCCAGAAATCCGTGAATTTGCAGTTTTGTATGAAGAAGACATTAAAAGGGTAAAATAACATATACAGAAATCCCAACTTCAGATGATTGAGCAGACCAACAAACATCGACGACCATCGCAATTTCAAGAAGGAAATCTGGTGTGGGTGAAATCTAAAGAATTTGTCTGGGACGAAAACGTGTCAAAAAAATTGTTGTCCGTCTACTATGGTACCTGAGAAGTTATCAAGGTGATTGGGGATGCAGATGGACCTTCCTATAGAATAGATGTTCCCCCACACCTAACGACCTATCCTGTTTTTCATGCGTCTAAACTACTACCATATGTAGAAGGAAATAATTTTCCTAACAAGCCATCTATGTTTTCATCCTCCATGGATGGAGAATACGAAGTTGAGAAAATTCTAGAATATGACTATTTTTCTACAGGTGGCAGAGGAAGACCACAAAAGCAGTGTAAGGTAAACTTCAAGTCTCAACCTCCGTCTGAAGCCAGATGGTTTAGTAAGAAGGAACTCTTACCTATTTCTCCTGATATTGTTGCTGCATACAAACGTGGGTTAGCAAAGATTAATATATTTGTTGCGATGGAACTCGAAAATTGGGCCGACAGGAATACAATAACCCATGCAGTATGCCTCGTGGAAAGTCTGAGGGCCTTGACAGGCCGCAGTGAGACCCAGGTCGAAAGGGGAAAATAACCCCACGTAGAAACTCAAGGCCTGGGCGAGTGACAGTTAACTAAAGTAAATTCTCGGACCCCAACAGTCAAAGTCAAAATGTACCCAGCCCAGGTCGCCGGTGATTGGGAAATCTGTAACTGAACATGATTCAGGCCCTCAACTATGAGTCAATCTGTATGACTGTGGGAAAGAGACATGAGGCCCGACAACCTCGTTAAACATAACTTAAGGCTTGGTCTCCAGGAGGTCGACATTCAGTCTTGCTATGCTGCTTTGACGTTGACTTGACTCTAGTTGGACACTGGCATTGACGTTGGCTCGACGCTGGTTCTGCGTAGGCATTATGAACGACGAAGCAGGACTGTGACAGAATGTTGACACTTTCTGTTTGCTCCGATATTGTTGATGTAGTGTTGCCACCTGTCTACCTTGTTGATGTGGTGTTTGTCGCCTGTCTACACTGCAGATGTGGCGTATGCCACGTGTCTACATTGTTGATGTGACGCATGCCACGTGTCAACATTGCTGATGTGGCGCATGCCACGTGTCTACATTGCTGATGTGGCACATGCCACTTGTCTACATTATTGATGTGGCGCTGTCACCTGTCTTCATTGTTGGTGAGACGAATGTCACCTATTTTTTTTGCTGACGTGGCACTGACCACGATGTCTACATGAGGTGACTGGTTGGGATAAGGAGGGAGATTGTCAACCGAAAAGATTATTTAGCTTTGATTATTTAGCTTGGATTATTATGAAATTACTCTATATGCAGAGGACTAATGGGGTCGAAAAAACAAGAATCGGAGGGAATGTGGTGAGGCTCGAATCTAAAGCGGGGCTTGATGTCGAGACGTTATCCCTTGAAGAGGATTACACCACTCCTCGATGCATTTCACAAGGGGCTCAAAAGTACCGGGCATGATAACTTATGTGGAATGGAATGAGAATCATAACTTGGCCGACGAACTTTGAACGAATGATTTATCTCATGAATGGTTAGTCTGAACTACCTAGGAGGTTTATTTTGAAAGACCCATCAGGGGATTAATCTTGACTTATTTTTGGATAAATGGATGTATCAATCGAATGGGTTTTTGTTTTGGAACTAGTCAGAGGGCTTCCGATACAATTATGAAAGACAAAATTTTGTTTTGAGTGACCGTCAGTAGGATGATGCTGGAATCATTCTGAAAAGATTCCTCGGAATTGAAGGATTCCAAGGGCTAGACGTTGATCCAAGTTTTGATAAGGCTTGTCAGAGGTACCGTTACACTGAACGATAAAAAAAAAGACAAAATTTGTTTCTCTACTCCCCTCCCTCACAACCTATCTTTCTCTCTCTCTCTCTCTCTCTCTCTCTCTCTCTCTCTCTCTCTCTCTCTCTCTCCTTACATATATATATCTTTCTATCTCTTTCTCTCTCTCTCTCTCTCTCTCTCTCTCTCTCTCTCTCTCTCTCTCTCTCTCTCCTTACATAAATATATCCTTCTATTTCATTCTCTCTCTCTCTCTCTCTCTTAAACATTATGAAAAACAACACTTAACAAACACACCTTGCAAACCACAAACAAAAGTCAAAACAGCAACGACGAAATAATAGTCAAGTTGAAAGAGATGGAGATTTGAAGGGTATGACCGCATCACACACCCGTACAACAACATCTACAATAACAAAATCAAAGCAAATTCATACATGATACAAAAAAGTTTCAGTTATTCAACCCAAATTATGATGTAGTGCAAAATCTGAAGATAGTCCTTACAATTAATTTGAACAAAATTGAAGTACCCAAACCGCAATAAACGAATTACCTGCCCAAACGACAATCAACCTCATTATTTGTGAACGCACCAACTCAACATCTTCAGGATCAATATTGATTCGCAAAAGTTTGTTCATCAAACGAACAAAACATGCATGTACTACGTCCCAACCTCTACTTATAATTGTTAAGGAATCCGAAAGAGATTCATAACCAAACGAAAGAAGCATAGAAACTCAAGCAATATGGTTCTATTGCAATAAACTTTTTGGGAGCGTGTCAACCGATAACCCAACATTCACTAATAATACATCATTAAAAACAGACCTCCAATAGCCAAAAACCTAGAACACACAAACTCAACATCTTTAGGATCAAATATTGATTTGCATAAGTATGTTCATCGACCGAACAACATGCATGTACTTTGTTTCAACCAAACTCTACTCATAACAGTTGATGAAGCTTAAAAAGATTCATAACCAAACGGTAGAAGCATAGTAACTCAAGAAACATGATCTCAATCCAATAAACTTTTAGGGAGTATGCTAACCCAATATTCACTGATAATAAATTAATAAAAACAAACCTCCAAGAATCAGTCGACTATACAAAACCCCAAGTTTTCCTTTTATCGTTGAATGTGTCGACAATCCACTTTCGTGTAGATAATAACGCTCTACATTGCTCGTTCTCCTAGCCCCCATAAAACCAATTGAAACTCTCTTCGCACAACTCAAACAAACCTACCAGTAGCCGAAGGTTGCAAACCAGAAGCTAGTACACAAATGCCCCTCACTCTCGATCCATAAATTGCATTCAGAATATAGCCTACAACCAATGTCTACTAACCTTTTGAACTTTTTTTCGGTGTTTCGCAACAAAGCAGCAATTACAGTAGCAAGCCGCGTATTTGCACCTGAAGATCTCTATGACAATTACTCCATATATTGACGATATCACCATATGATCGCTCAACCATCACAGGTATACCGAACCACACTCGTTTATCATATATGCAACCTTGCCAAGGCGCAAGATCAAGACCATATAAATACCTCTCATAGACCATCCCCAACGTATACCACAACCCGATTTCTTCTTTCATCATGGGGTTAATGAACATCCTTACCATGTATCTCAATTTCCCACTTGCATGAATTAATGGGTCTGCACGGACAAAAGTTGCAATACTAGCAACCGTAAGTGAGCATGTACACTACGAGTGTTTAATTAGGTTAAACCTCAGTAAATATCCGCATACAGGCAAACCACAAACTTCCACTACATCCGAAAATGTAAACGAGGGCTCTCTCTCTCTCTCTCTCTCTCTCTCTCTCTCTCTCTCTCTCTCTCTCTCTCTCTCTCCCTCTCTCTCTCTCTCTCTTGCATGCTCTTTGTGTGAGTGCATGGCCATATTTTTTCGCACAACTTGTCTCTCCAAAGTGTTGGTCGGTATTCCAAGTCTTTCAACAAATTGCATTGTCAATATTCATGAAAACAATCGAAAAGAAGAAAAAAAAAAAGACATTGTCACCTAACATTTCACATGAAACTTCACCTGATATCCACCTAACATTTCACATCTCCACCTAACATTTCACATGAAACTTCACCTGACATCCACGTGACAAACCATATCAACACCCACCACCTAAAAAATCACAATCCTAACTTAGTCCCCTCATAAAGAAAGACCGACAACCTTACAATCATTGATGCCTTGCCCCCGTCCACACCCCCTGCACGAGGGTCAACGACACAGGGCTGCAATCACATATTTCACCTGACATTCACCTAACATCCATGCGAAAGATCTAATCAACACCCAGGACCATAACAAATCCCGGTCTTGACCCCTCTTCTCACAAAAAACTTCACCTTGCAAAAAGACAACACCCCACCACAACCAACACGGGCTGGTTAATCTGCCACGAAGTCATGGACAGGGGGGTGTCGCGTCAAGGTCATGCTTGCCAAGCAACAAAGACCCTTTCACGAGCCTACATCTCCCCTCCCCAACTCTCTCTCTCTCTCTCACTCAAGCTCTCAGTGCATCCATCCCAGCGTCAGTATCAAATCGATCGGAACCATCATTCCCCCATCAAACACGAACATATTTCAATTCCCTACGTAACCATTAAAAAAAAGAAAAAAATTTAAAAATTCTCTGACATCTCGCCTGATATTCTCGTGACAAACCTAATTAACGGCCACAATAATAAAAAATCCCGATCTCGGTCCCTCCTCCCACTAAAAATGATAGGATCTTGTCATAACCTCCACCTTGCATAGAACAATGCCCACCCACAACCACCGGCTCGCAGAAAGGTCATAAACACGTTAATGGACAGGTTGGTAGATGGGGTAAGGTCATGCTTGCCAAACAACACAGACCCCCTCCATGTGCCTACCTCTCCCTCACCCTCTCTCCCTCTTTGTCTCTCTCACACACGCACGCACACACACACACACACACACACACACACACACACACACACACACACACACATATTATCGTGCGTGAATCCGATAGATAACTTCACACATACCCAATCAACCCACACCGTCGACCAGCATGCCATCACTCCACAACTTCCAAACAATAAAAAGCAACCAAAGAACAAAAAAAACAAAGCAACAACATTCTCATTTCATTCCCTCGACATTTCTTGACATTTGTCAGACATTTCCCCTAACATATGACACTTAACCTGAAATTTGAAATCCCTTACGTAATCTTCAACCATAAAAAATCCCAGTTGTCGTTCACAAGAAATATACATAGGGTTCTTACCACCCTTGCGTTGGAAATCACACCCCCCGACCACTAAGATCGACATGCAAAAAAAGGTCATAATGACCATGAGCCGGTCGAGGCTTTAGCGTCTTTAGACAACCTATTCAAGGGGAGGGGGGCGCAATCTCTCATCCACGACTGTCCCCCCCACCCCACAACGCACCTCCCAATCCGATCATATAACACTGCCCTTATCAACTCTTGTCAAAATGACAAAAACCGACACAAACTTTGTCTTTTTCACGCCCATTTATTTTTCGCAATGTTCAATTCAATTAGTAAACTCCCTAACACCCATCAACAACCTTTCTCATTCCCATACGATCCCGATGGACAATCCCCCCTACCTCACTCCCCCACCCCCAATCCCATCGGACAAAAATTCCCTTATCAACTTATGTTGAAACAACAAATATTCCACCAACTACCTTTGTGTTTTTTTTTTTTTTTTTTAATCTCATATTAAATTATTGAACTGCCTGCAATCCATCTATAAAGTTTCTCGTTCCAATGCAATCCTGATCATCCATCATTTTGCAAGTCTTTTCACTTGAGTAATCTTATGCATGGTAAGTACTATAGCTTCAATCATGGCCACTAATAAAATAAAATCTGAAACCAGAACAAATAAAAATAAGTGGTTCTCATTCCAATTCAATCCTGATCATCCATTATTTTGCACAATTTAAAATTATCAAAAATAATTGGTTCTCATTCCAATGCAATCCTGATCATCCATCATTTTGCACAATTTAAAATTATCAACTACCGCCTCCACAAAAAAATAATTAAACAAAAGTCAAAATATTCACATGCCACTCACTTGACATTCACATTTAATTACATCGACAACAGATCATTAACCTAATTATTTTTCTTTTCTGTTTCTTTCAAAAAAACTTTTGTCCACCCTTTTTTCCCTCCGACGTATACATCTACTTTTTAGTTTTTGCTTTTTTATATGTTTGACAAGGGACAGGCCTCCTCATCAATTCTCCCCCCCCCCCCTCGTTTTTTGATGGGCAGCCAGCTTGCTCGCGGAAGCTTACCACAGTATCACTCTGTCGTACCAAAGCATCTCACTGACTTTGGAGCGAAAGCCATATGAACACCTTCCCCACTCCCCTAACAATACTCATTTTCACTTCCATAGTAGAGCGTATGCACTACTTTTTTTCTCCCTTTCCACCTCCCCAAAAGCAAAAAAAGTTATCATTTATTAATTTTTGTTCCCTTTTTACTGCAAAAGGGCCAACTAGTTACAACTATCCACTAAAAAAAAAAAAAAATTCTAATTTCCACAATCCATGTAGACAACTGACTACAATCAATACCCTCCCTACACAGCTGACCGATCACATGTGTATGAAATCCCCACCGCCGCTTCCCATCTCCCAATAATACTCTTATATAACCATATTCACATAACTCTGTCATAAACCTA